>JAYWMT010000256.1:0-268691 GCA_039090855.1 Macrothele yani
CGATGAATTAGTTTTTGTCATTAATGCGAGTGGTTTAGTTATTTTATTTTCTGTTCGAGTTCATTATTTTTCTCAATAGGTTTGTAGTAATTGTTGTCTGTAAGTAGGACTTTTAACAAATAAAGCAATTTTCATCTTGATTTTTTTAAAACAACAAATAATCCCTTTGCAACTTATTATTTTTTTAATGACAAAGGCTTTCACTTATATTTATAAAAGGTAGAATGTACGTTTTATAGTATTATTTAACAAAAAACTCCTGAATATAAAATTTACTCTTGATGGCTATAATAGCCTTTACCTTAAGTTGCCAAAAGACTAATCAATAGACATTGTATAATTACCCGTACAATAAGTTAAGTACCTGTTTTTTTACGTTTACACATTACATATTAAATGAATAGTGCACGAAATAGGGAAGAGTAGAAACAATATCCTGTGCCACAATAAACAAAATCTCATGCAATATCCACAATATCCTATCTCGCTACGGAACTTCAAAATTCAAACAGACGATTAAAATTTAAAAAGTTAATCAAACCTCAGATATGCTCACCAATCGTTGCTATTACCGGTAATTTCCTTTGGTCGTAATGGTACGGAAAAAGAGAGAATGCAAGTTTTTCGGTTAATATGCGAAAGCGAATTCGGGAAGGTTTCTGAAAAACTCAGAAATTTCCGTTAACACATTCTGTAAAACGGTAATTTACCGTCAGTATAAGAAACTGTGGAAAGGTTTCTGAAAATTCATAATTTCCCCTCGTATGAAAAATCCGTAAATTTCAAGCTTTCTCCCCCCGTCATTTCACGGAAAAGAAGTCGTATCAGAAATATTCTTCGTTAATTCACACGAAAGAAAAATGACAGATAGCGGGGTCGTGAATTACCAAAATATTTTTTAGTGTACTATTCTCTTGACGCTGCATATAATTTATTGCTGTTTCACCCTACTCACTATCAGTTGTTTTGAACAATCCTGGGGAAATTCTACGCTTTCCTCCAGTACTAACGTATGAATCTGTTTCTCCATTAACATATCAGTACTGCTTTTCTCACCCACCCGCCTCAGCCAGCTACGAAACATTATTTCCATTCCCTTTGGTCATCGTGTTAATTCAGGAATATAACTGTAAGTAGAACAATAGTTTAATAGGACTTAGTAATTTAATTCGACGGATGACAAGAATAGGCGGAAATATTAAACGGTGCAGATCACACTGTTCTATTTGATTTCGTAGAGCATTCTTTGAAAAAATCAACGAAACATCATTTTATTTTTTAAAAATCATCATCATCATCATCATTGTCAACCATTATCAATCCACTGCTGGACGAAGGTCTCCCCAAGTTTCTCCATACAACGGTCTGTCTTGTGCCAGTCTCCTCCATGTCACTCCTGCATATTTACGAATTTCATCCACCCATCTCCCATGTGGTCTTTTTCTGGGTCTTTTCCTGTCCCTTTGGAATCCAATCTAAAATTTCGGCTGTCCATCTATGGTCTGTCCTTCTGGCAGTATGTCCAGCTTCCATTGCCATTTCAGGGATTTAACTCTGATCATGATGTCTTCCACTCTCGTCATTTTTCGGATCCACGAGTTCCTCTTCTTATCTCTCCTGGTTATACCAAGCATGCACCTCTCCATGCTACTTTGAGTTGTCTGCAGCCTTTGTGTATGTCTCTTTTAGTTAAGGTCCACGTCTCTGCACCATACGTATAGCACTGGAAGGATGCATTGATCAAACACTTTTCTTTTAAGACATAATGGCATATTGCTCTTGAAAATTATGCTGTTTCTTCCAAAAGCTCTCCAGGCAAGTTTTGTACGCCGATTAATTTCTTCATCAATGTGCACCCTCACTTGATATCTGCTGTCCAAGATAAACGTACGTGTCTGATATATCTCCAGCTTTTCTCCATCAATCGATAAATCTTCATTTCTTGTAAAAGCATTGAACATCACTTTTGTCTTCTGAAAGTTCATTTTTAATCCCACTTCTTTACTCTTGTCAGCAAGTTCCTGGATCATACTCTGCAGCTCTGATGGGGTAGCGCAAAAAATGACTACGTCATCAGCAAAACGAAGGTGGGTTAGATAATCTCCATTAACCTTTATCCCTTTGTTTTCCCAGTTCAGTGATTGGAAAGACATTTTCCAATGTGTGGCATTAAAGAGCTTCTTTAAGATATGGTGTCACCTTGTCTCACTCCCTTTCCAATTTTTATGTGTGTTGTATTTTCAAACAGCTTGAATCTTTGCACTTGCATTTTTCATAGATGTTATTAATAATATTAATGTATGCATCTTCAATAATTTGTGCAGGATCTTCAGAGCCGTGTAACTGCTGATGGTTTCACCGAATCAAAGCAGTTTTTTTGCTATAATCGTGATAAAAGCCATGCACAATGGAAGTTCATATTCCTCGCTCTTTCAATTAGTTCTCTCAGTACGTGGATATGATCTATTGTGCTGTAGCCACTCCTGAATCCAGCTTTGTTCTCTCGGTTGAGCCATGTCCAGCAAGTTACCTTCAGAAGCGGTGTGAAAGAACTTTAGTGAAGATTTTTATAAACCACTGATAGGTGAGGCTGATAGGTCTGGTAGTCTCCTGAGATCCTCAATGTCACCTTTTTTATGTAGCAGGATCATTGTAGCATTGTTCCAATCCTCAGAATCTTCCCTTCATTAAGGCATCCGAGTGAAAATTTGGGCGAGTACTGTTTCAATTTCTCTCATACTCTGCTTCTTGTATGATGTCTATAGTAATTCCATCTTCTCCTGGAGCTTTCCCCCTCTTCATGTTCTTGATTGCATGAGCAACTTCTTGCTGCTGGGAGGACTGGGAAGAACTCTTGGTACTCTTTCATGATGTCTGGGAGTACATGTATCATCCCTTTCATATAATTTATAGAAATTCCTTTTCACTCTTGTCAAAATTTTCTGCCTCCTATTTCTTGTTCATTGCTGTATATGATAAAATACTAAAATCCATAGAGTTGCATGCAATAGAAAACTTTGTGCTTTGACACTCAGTTTGGGGAAAGACTTTTGTTTGGTTTGATAGGAATAATATTTATAATTTGTTGAATAAAGCCTGTGTGGTCTTTGACACAGAAATGTCTGCATTATGTTACAATGTATTTTATGCTTATAGCACGAAAATAATAGGGAATTCTATTCTAAGTGAAAGTGTAAAAAAAAAAAAAAAAAAGAAACGCAACAAAACTTATTGCTACTTCTGGTGAAACACAAAGTAAATATTAAAGGCATATATTTAGAAAAGTATTGTTCAAAATGGTAATTTTCTTGCTTGCAAGTTTTACAATCCTAAACCTGTACACAAAAACATTAAAAACATTGGTCGTATTTACCTAAATAAAGACATGTGAACCAGTGCAGTTCATTACGAACTACGCAACACTTAGGAGTTTTTCTCTGAATTTTAAAACGCATGTTTCGCATAGTTTAAAAGATGAAGTCCACAAAAATAATGTATATTCAGTAAGAGATTATTTTATCTATCGCCTTCTCAGCAAATAAAAAAATTGTGTTATGTTCTTTTAAGAAGCTCTAATATTGTTAAAAAGAACGAAAGAAAAGACACCTTTAATAAGAATTCTTCCAAAGGAATTGACTTCGTTTTTTGGCATTTATATATATATATTTTCATAAAGGATTTTTTATTTTCCAATCTCATAGCGAATATTTTGAAATTATCAATAAATTTATGTTGGAGATCAGGGTAGCTTTATGCTGTATTCTTAGCTATGCGACAACTTAGGAAACGTAGATGTTCTGAAACATTTGTATATGACATTTCACAAAATAAGTACAAAATTTCATATATGTAACCAAGGCAAAATTTAAAAATGTACGTAACAATTCACAATGCATGATTTAATTGTGATACACTTTTTTACATATGTAACACTCCTTGGACCCGTATCAAAACATTGTTAGAAATATGAAAAAGATGAGTGTGTGTGCCTGGTATATTAATAGAAAAATACTACTACCAAAGACAGAATAATAATGTCTAAACAATATTCACAGCTAATTCCAGTTTATGGTAGTTTGTGATGTTAATTAATTTTATACATGTGGTATACCAGTCACGTTGGAATCCACTGCTCCTGACATTCCAGAGATTGGCGGTATGAAAACGCCAGAAATGGCTTTGTCAGCAGATCGTAAAACAGGAATATTGCAAAAGTGAAGAGACGTTACACATACAAGTCATTTGGATAATTATCCAGAGTAAAATCATTATCAGTAGTCGCCCAAGTCATCTGGATAATTATCCAAATGACTTGGACGACTGCAACGGCACTGACTCTTGTACTGCCTTCATATTACCTAAGAAAAATCAGCAATTTTAGGTTTTGGTAGCCAGACTGATAAATGCTGACGGGTGGGCCTCTGAATTAAACCTTAAATCATATCTTTATCAGTTTCTTGTTTCAAATATGATTTTGTTATTAATGACCGCAGATAGTAGTTTTTTTATCAGAAATTATGACCTAAGGCATTTTTTTAACAAGAAAATGAAGGTACGAAAGCAAATATTCTGCCCCTATTTTTACGTACATAATTTAACTGTAAAATACTGCATCCAATGGAAATTATTAAGAGAAAGGTATTTTCTATATCATTTTAATCGTGCGTGCAATGTAAAAAATCAAAATTATCGTAAAGCCGCAAACTTTGCTAAGCCATAACTTCATTCCATGGACTATATTATTTTTAAATTCAACTGTCAAAAATTATCGCGTTAGATAATTTTTCTACAAAAATCTACCAGTATTTTTAATCATACTCCACTGTTTTAGAACTTATTTATATATATGTATAGTAAATATGCAATCTCTGCGTTAAATCTCTGTCATCATGATGATTTTAGAGTTATGTATAGAAATCTTTCGTTTCAGTTCTTCGTCCGTTACGAAAATAAAAGTGGTGCAAAATAAAAAATCTAAAAGTCCGGATGAGAATTACGAAGTAATGTTTAAGCTTAATTCTTATGAATTATCTTTCCTGAAATGTTACATTATACATACATATTTATTCTGCATCCATTTGAGAAGATATTTCTATTGTTTCGCAATAAATTTTTGGAAAAGTGTGGAAATAATTAAAATTGTAAGTAAAGGAAAAATTGTACTTCAAATTTTGCACCCAATTTTTCAACTCATATGATCCCTAAGTTTCCTATACTATCCAATGTAGACTCAACAGGGGTTTAGTTTTCGACGTATTTCTTATACTTCGGAGATAATAATGTCTTCTTTGTCTCTCTCCTTCCATTGAAATTTTCTGCAGGGGTGATCCTCATAAAATTTTTAAGCAAAGAATTTTTCAGAATTTCATTTAATAATATATGCTAAATTCCTTTCAAAAATTTGTAAACAGAAAATTTTAGCAGAAGTTAAAAACTGGAAACTTTAGAACTGAAGCTGTATTATTATTCAAGAAGTCAATCTTCAGAATTATGCGCCGGCAATACGGTGAATTAAAGGACTCCTTATCAAGCTCAAATTACTTTTATCTAATCAGCACTCCTTTGAAACATAAGGTTGATGATGCTGTAAGAAAAAACGCGTTTTCCTCAAGAAATATCGGGTTAATAGTCGGCAATCATTTATGCCGTAAAAAGGCAGCATAGCGACAAACATGTAAAATTATATATACAAATCACATTCTATAAAAAGGTCATCTAAAGTCTTCTTGTTAATGTAAGCCCCGTTTCGAAAATATTATTCTGGTCTTTTTAACTTTTAAAAATGAAGCAGAGAAAAGCAGGTGCTTGAACGAAAAACCACGTAACAAATCGTATTTGGCATCCAATAATATATTTAATTAAGATTTGAATTTTTGTTAAATATATTTATTTCGAGCTAGTGCAGTGAGTGTTTAAGGCAACATATTTCAATAATGCGTATTTTCACTTCATGGATTTGAATTACCATCGGGATATTTATACGAAAGGAAAAGTACTGTCATACTTCTCCTCTACAATTTAAACGTAAACATAATTTTTTTCTTTGGGAGCGGGTCGACGTTGATAGCTAATTCTAGGAGTAAACCAAGGTTTTTAGTGTTACGTATTACATACACTCCCTAACAATGCTTCGCATGCTGATCTTCTTCGATGGGATATGGTTGTTCTTCATGCTTCTATCTTTAATTCCCAGACAGAGTATATAGTGCGGCCATGTAAAAATATGATAATCCTTACTAACGACCAATAATCGTCAGAAAAGCTACATTTTAAATTAAAGCATGGAAACCGAGGTGTCTGATTAAATTCCAGTCCATCTCCTAAATATTTACATGGCATTGTTAGTATTCCTTAAAATGGAATGTTTTTCTAAAGAGCGCCAGTCGGCAGATCACTTAGAAGAAAATCGTTATCTAATGTTTTACGTCATCATTTTAAGGATGATGTCTTGCCTATCAAATCGCGAATAGATACGGCGGACCAGCATTGCACCTACGTTAAATTGCAAAGTTGTACTGCCTGGCGTTGAATCAAAGTTGACTGTCCATCATGAGAAGTTACGCCCTCCTCTTGCCGGAAACATGAAGCGTGGTCCACTCTGCAGACATGGAGGACCAGGTTTGCTTTCGGTGGTAAGTCGAGCTGATGAGAGAGTTAGAGAGTGCGGCGTCATAGACAGCTTGAAGGCCATGACCTCACACTTATAAAGAATATTTGCTTCAAAAGCAAAAAAAAAACTTCCTTTATTGCAGCAAAATTTCGCCAGTGAATACAGGCACAAAAAGGTTTGGTGTAAATACCACTTAATTTCTTGCTTTGTTGAAGCAGCAAGATATCCGTTTCCTGTGGAAAGTTTTCTTTGCACGTCTAGCAAAGCAACTTTTTGCTACTTTTCCTAGCAAATATTTCTGCAACAGATGCCGATCTCCAGCAATGGGCGTAAGTAGTGCTCATCCAGCAAACGAAACTTATGCTACTGTAGCAAATATTTTCTGCTAGAGATCAAAATTCTTTGCAATATTGAATTTCTACTTTAGCCAAGATGTAATGCTACAAACATAAATCTATAGTAATGTTGATTTTCTTGTTGTAATTTTAATAAATGGGAATTTCCTAAATTGCATTTATTCCCTTTTGATTTCCTATCCTGGCAAATCAACATTTCCGGTGTATATCGAAGTACATTTCACCGTCATTTAGTCCACGCCGGGCATAGAAGCGGGGTCCCCTCATTCCGGAATAAGTCGCTTCCTCTCAGAACTGAGCTACGCGAAGGTATGCTCTCGCTGCTATCTGCCTTTTTCTCATGTGCATCATGCGTTATACAGCACGTCACACTCCGCCCCTCTCTCCCAACAGACCAGACCGTCATCATGCTGGAATTCATGAACAGTTAGAGTTAGTACATTTAGCCAAACTTTCTTCGCGGTAGTAGCGTTTTCAGCCATGTTACGCATCATCTTGAATTTTGCTGAATATTACAGACACCTTTGCTGCAATTACTCATTTTTTATGGCAGCTGGTGTGGTAGACCATTAGCAAAAGCATTTGGTTGTTTCAGCAAAGTGCTTCGTACGGCCAACAAGAGAATTTCAGTTGTAGTAAGTAAATTTCTGTCAGCAAAACAAAGCTGCTCAAGTACCTAAATAGGCTTTGCTATAAAAAACCAAAAGAATATTGTTGTTTGGCTAGAGCAACAGATATTTTTGGCATTTTCGAGCAAAAACTCAATGCAGCAAAACTGGTTATGTGCTGCTCCAGGCTTAGTTTGTTTTTTTCAGTGCGTCGTGCCAGGTCTGCTCTGTTCGAGGCAGTGGTGGTTCTCTGTGATGGTTATTCGGACACTTTTCTTATGGGAACACATTAGGTCTCTTAACATATCTGGTGAAATCCTTTAACTTGCTTATGCGTTACAAGCATGTGCAGGCTGAACATCTACACGTTTTCACGGCCTTCATGCATCCTGCGGTTAATCGATATGTTTCAACAAGAAAAGGCGCAGCCCCAATGGGAAGGAACCACCCACACGTGCTCTTAAGGAACACTCCAGCTGCCTTTTAAACCATCGAGTGGTCCCTACAAGCATTACCCGGATTTAAATCCTGTGGAAGCTCCGGGATTCTTTTGCAGAGGGGGGATCAACAGATTCTAAATCCCGTACCGATGTCTTGGAGGCGGAGTTGCAGACAATGCTCCAAGTTGCATGGCTTACCATACCGCAGGAAACACTCCTTGATCCAGTAAAGTCGAGCAACTGGGTGTGTTCAGGCTGTTATCTCGCACTTAGTAAGAGGTACACATACATTCTTACGTTAGTATCTCTAATGTATAGTCCATTGACTGTATGTACATGTGTATACTCAAGTTAAAAAGTGATTTCCTTTATTTTAAAGAGGGAAAGGAAGCGAAAGAAAACTGAAAGTAGTGAAACTGAACACTTTCATACAATAAAATGCTTTGGAATATTTATTGATATATAAAGTTTATTGAACCCTTAAATTTACCTTCTATCTTTTGTAGAATAATAAATTCTCCGTTATCTCAAATAACTCTTGGGTCTAAATTTCAAGAGAAATTTCAAGTTGAAGGGAAATGCGTCGTTTGGAACACCAAAACTAATTCACACGACAATTTGTTTCACTATAGGTTTCTAGTAAATCAATGTATAAATATATATAAGAACGATTAAGAGCAAGTTATAGAGCAAGAAAACAATATACTCGTACTTATTGGTGTTTACCACACAAAATTAAATACCTTCAAATGTATAACTCTTTTGTATCCCATGCCGTCGTTCCAACTTATAAAATATTTATTTTATGAGTTGAACTAGTTGATACGAATTAAATCAGAGTTAGAAAGTTGGACTGGAATTAGCTCGAACGAAATTTGCTCCAAGAATAGATCCGTGGATAAGAAGGGCCTTCGCTGTGATATTCAAAGTGGTCATCCGTGATAATGACTGGCACTAGTTCTTTCTAAGGCATTACTGTTGCTAAATGGGCCACTATGACAATGATGGAGAGAGTAAAAAGGAGAACGATGTTCAATTTACTGCGTTCTACAAAGTAGCAAAATGTACGTGTCAGCGATACTAGCAGTTTCGCTCATGCCTTGGGTCACGTAGCAGAGAATGGAAGACTGGAAGGAAGCATTTATCACAAGTGATAGGATTATAGTCCGTTCTGCTAAGACAAGAAGGGGAAGGTATTGTTTTGCCACCTCATGGATAAAACCCAGTAACACTGGGAATATGTTTGTTTGGAGATTACTAAGAATTTGGGCTTAGGTAAGCGGTCCACTTAAACGGTTGGAAAAAAGTGTAAAATTTGAGACTGGTGGAGAGCATTGAAGTTCCACACGTGTGAAGAACGCAACAATGACGCTGAAGTCAAGCAGGATATTATATCTATTAAAATAGTTATGTTTGGAGTCCCTGCTTCCTGTGCTTAAGTGATCCGCGGACCTGAGTTCCAGATAAAATTGATTTCACACATATTCTTATGTTTTCAAATTCTAATTGTTTTGTTTAATCAACGCCATGAGTTTTCTGACAGGTAGTCATAACCTTTGATAACATCTGCTACTTCTGACATTACTGAAGTTCCTCCAAGGCCCTGTACACTGATCATGCCTTTTTCTGATGTCACCGAAATCTGAGATTTTCGTGAATTACGCCGCAACTGATATACATCTGATACCTTGGCACTGTTACGTGATAGACAACACCGTATTGCACCTCTGTACGTACTAACATCAAAGGTAAAGTATTTCCTGTTGTTCACATATGGCGTGGTTACTGTACTCCACACGCAGTCTTCGATTTTATAATTTTGATTAACCCACATATAAAATATGTTGCATGACCTGCAGCTGTGTACAACCGTTAGAACTTATTCATACAAAATCTTTTCGAATACTGTTAATCCTCAAATCTAATAATTTGATTTCATATCAAAGTTCAATTTACGAATTGTCTTACATTTTATATGAGGCACAATATTACGCTTTACTCAGAGACTAAATTGATTGTTACGAATGCATGTAAGGCCATTCAGGTGCTCATAATATTCGAATTATACGGTGTATTTCACTCATTTTAAGGAAATGTGATAATTCATATGAAAGAAAATTTTTAAGAAAAATATATTTAATTTAATTCTCATTTCTAAATATTTTACTGACGATCACATCAAGGTCGCATTATATTCCATGCACTGAGAAAATGTGAACATATTTCTCACACATGCAACAGATTATGTTTTCGACTTTTAACACAATACAGTATTACAAAACTTGTACAGATAAACAGATTCAGGAAATAGTACGGCATTACTTACCAGATTTTGTGAAATCATTTGCGTATTCAGCATTATACGGGCATATACATAGATTAGCCAATACATTACGACAACCCTCAGCTTAGAGAATGAGCGCTCCTGCAGACCCAACACGGGCGTAGGTGAAGTTCACAGAGCAGTATATATACATCCCGAGGACAGGCTTTCGGTTAGTAGAGTGTTCGGAGTCACAATGAGAAAAGCGGTAGATTTTTCGGAGTTTGATAAAGGACAAATAGTGATGGTACGGATCCTCCAAACTACGATCTCGGAAACTCCGCTGCTTGTGGATTGTTCACCTGTCGCTGTAGCAAGTACGTAAAAATGTGGTGCCCAGACGTTACCTTCTAGATTCTTGAAGGCCCTCGAACAGGTTTGTGACGTCACCGGCGGTGGATCTACGCATCTCATGAGAGAGCGATCCTGGGCGCATCGGTGCATATTTCCGATGGTCACGATTGTTGTTTTAGAATTTTGGTATTACAGTGAAAAATTGCATCACAAATGTGACATCCCTGCAAATGCTTAACGTAGTCTTTTATTGAAGAGAATAAGAAATAAAAAATGTTACGAGGTTGTAGCACCCGTCTTTTAAATCTCAAAATCAATCTGCGGATTCTGTATGTTTATTTTTTTTCAGTCAATAACTTTAGTAACCGGAATGAACGATCGTCGGAGAATGCTTCTGAGTCAGAGCATTTTTCCGGTGGTCACGATCGTTGTTTTAGAATTTTGGTATTACAGAGAAAATATGAACCACAAATGTGACATATCGCTTTATTTCTCATTCTTTTTTTTAAAAGATTGAGAAATAAAAATGATTAGCAAGTTGTAGCTTTCGTTTGTTAAATCTCAAAATCAATTGCGGATTCCGCAAGTTTTTTTGGTTTTTTTATTCAATAACTTTAAGTAACAGGAATGAACGATCGTGGGAGAATGTTTCGGAATCAGAGCATTTTTCCAATGGTCACGATTGTTGTTTTAGGATTACGGTAT
Organism: Macrothele yani; assembly: GCA_039090855.1. Lineage (NCBI taxonomy): Eukaryota > Metazoa > Arthropoda > Arachnida > Araneae > Macrothelidae > Macrothele > Macrothele yani. Next base: position 11,337 of record JAYWMT010000256.1, read on the forward strand.
TACAGTAAGAAATTACATCACAAATGTGACATATCACTGCAAATGCTTAACATATTCTTTTTATTGAAAGAATGAGAAAAAATTCTTACGTGGTTGTAGCTCCCGTTTCTTTTAATCTAAATATCAATCTACGGATTCCACATGTTTTTCTGTTTTTCACTAAACAACTTTAGTAACAGGAATGAACGATCGTGGGAGAATGTTTTCAAAGACTACGTGATTGCTTTTAACTGTTATAAAAAATATCTGAACTAATTGTAGTGGAAACTATATATCATCATCATCATCATCATTGTCAACCATTATCAATCCACTGCTGGACGAAGGTCTCCCCAAGTTTCCTCCACAACGGTCTGTCTTGTGCCAGTCTCCTCCATGTCACCCCAGCATACTTTCGAATTTCATCCACCCATCTCCCATGTGGTCTTCTTCTGGGTCTTTTCCTGTCCCTTGGAATCCAATCTAAAATTTCGGCTGTCCATCGATGATCTGTCCTTCTGGCAGTATGTCCAGCCCATTGCCATTTCGGGGATTTAACTCTGATCATGATGTTTTCCACTTTTGTCATTTTTCTTATACACGAGTTCCTCTTCTTATCTATCTTGGTTACACCAAGCATGCACCTCTGCATGATGCTTTGAGTTATCTGCAGCCCTTGCATGTCTCTTTTAGTTGAAGTCCACGTCTCTGCACCATACGTAAGCACTGGAAGGATGCATTGATCAAACACTTTTCTTTTAAGACATAATGGCATATTGCTCTTGAAAATTATGCTGTTTCTTCCAAAAGCTCTCCAGGCAAGTTTTGTACGCCGATTCATTTCTTCATCAATGTGACCCTCACTTGATATCTGCTGTCCAAGATAAACGTACGTGTCTGTTATCTCCAGCTTTTCTCCATCAATCGATAAATCTTCATTTCTTGTAAAAGCATTGAACATCACTTTTGTCTTCTGAAAGTTCATTTTTAATCCCACTTCTTTACTCTTGTCAGCAAGTTCCTGAATCATACTCTGCAGCTCTGATGGGCTAGTTGCAAAAATGACTACGCAATCAGCAAAACGAAGGTCGGTTAGATAATCTCCATTAATCTTTATCCCCTTGTTTTCCCAGCTCAGTGACTGAAAAACACCCTCCAATGTGGCATTAAAGAGCTTCGGAGATATGGTGTCACCTTGTCTCACTCTCTTTCCAATTTTTATGTGTTAGATTTTTCAAACAGCCTAATCTTTGCACTTGCATTTTCATAGATGTTATTAATAATATTAATGTATGCATCTTCAATACCGCAGGTTTTCAGAGCCATTGTAACTGCTGATGGTTTCACCGAATCAAAAGCTTTTTCATAATCGATAAAAGCCATGCACAATGGAAGTTCATATTCCCTCGCTCTTTCAATTAGTTCTCTCAGCACATGGATATGATCTATTGTGCTGTAGCCACTCCTGAATCCAGCTTGTTCTCTCGGTTGAGCCATGTCCAGTGTTACCTTCAAGCGGTGTGAAAGAACTTTAGTGAAGATTTTATAAACTTCTGATAGGAGGCTGATAGGTCTGTAGTTTCCGAAATCCTCAATGTCACCTTTCTTATGTAGCAGGATCATTGTAGCGGTGTTCCAATCCTCAGGAATCTTTCCTTCATTAAGGCATCGAGTGAAAATTTGGGGAGTACTGTTTCGATTTCTCCACTTGCTTCTTGTATGATGTCTACAGTAATTCCATCTTCTCCTGGAACTTTTCCCCGCTTCATGTTCTTGATTGCATGTGCAACTTCTGCTGGAAGGACTGGAGGAACTCTGGTACTGGTATCTTTCATGATGTCTGGAGTGCATGTATCATCCCTTTCATATAATTTGGAGTAGAAATCTTTCACTCTTGTCAAAATTTCGCCTCTATTTCTTGTTACAGAACCATCTTCTTTTCTCAGTGCCATAATCTGTTTTCTTCCCTTACTGAGATGTCCCTTTGCTATCTTTAGGCTTTGGTTGTTTTCAATTGCTTTTCTCACTAGTTCACATTTGAATTTTCTTACGTCTTCAGTGATACCTTTCCGTACTGTCTTGCATAGCTCTATATATCCCACTTTGGAAGTCACATCTTCTTTAGTTGTCCTCATCTCTCTTCTTTTTTGCATCAACATTTTCGTTTTTCCTGATAATTTATTTACATGCAACTTGTTCTTAGACCCAGCTAATTTTGTTGCTGTTTCCATAAGACCTTTGGTTACTTTTCTGTTAACTTCAGAGATGTCCACTTCTTCCGATGTTAGGTATTCTAAAGCAGAGAACCTGTTCTTCAGTTCCAACTTGAAGGTATTATGGTGTTTTTTAAGGTTGGTTTTGTCAATACATTTTGTTTGACTTATGAGCTTGCCACGTTCAAGTTTAGTGTTGAGGTGCATCTTACATCTCACCAATCTATGGTCACTACCTGTGTTGAACTTGTTTAGCACACTGCAGTCTTCTATGACGAATTTTTTGTTACACATAATAAAATCAATTTCACTTGACGTCCCATTTGGATGTCTCCATGTCCATTTCCTGTGTGGCTTTTTCTTGAAAAAGGAGTTCAAGATGAAAAACCCTTTTGCCTCTGCAAACTCAACGAGAGTATTTCCACGCTGGTTTCTGTTGCCGTGACCGAATTTACCTACTGAAATTTCATTCTGTAGCCGTTGCCCTATTTTTGCATTGAAATCTCCCATAATTTTTTTCAACTGCTGCTTACCTTTATTATTTAGATGACAAATTTCCTCATAAAATTCTTCAATTTCTTCTTCAGGATGGCTTGTGGTGGTGCATAAGTTTGAATATTCTGAGCCTGGTATCTTTTCGAGAGTTGGATAACAAGCCGTGCAGCTCTGTCAGAGGAACTTTCAACTTCTACAACTTTATCCTTCAGTTTCTTGTTTATTATAAATCCAACACCACTAGTTCTGCCAGTATCTGTCCCACGATAGTAGAAGAGATGTCCACTTTTCAGTTCGATGAGATCTTTTCCTTTTCTCCTTACCTCACTTAGCCCCACGATGTCCCACTTGATCCTTTGTAGTTCCTCTTCCAATTCAAGAAGCCTTGAATCAGAAGATAGGGAGCGTCCATTGTACGTTGCCAAGGTCAGCATCAGATGGCAGCCTAGTCCGGTCCTCCGGGGATTCTTAGCACCCTCTGCCTTCATGTCGCACTGGCCGCTGCCTTGGCCAGGTACATTCCAGCTGCCGGAGACTGAGGGCCAAGATTTAAGTTGTGGAGTCATTTTGGAGGGGTTTGGCCACAACTCACCACGCTGGCGAAGCGGGTTGGTGAGTGTGGGATAGAATTTCCTCTAATCCCGATGGTATAGTTATACCGCTATTGGCGGTTGTCAGAGCCCCTTTATTAGGAACAGGATGCACCACGAGAAGGCGGGGTTCACATTTGTCAAGGAGAGGCTGTGATGTTACGCATCCCTGACCTTACATCCCGAAACTATATATATATATATATATTATTCCTCCAGAAGATGAATATGAAACAAGTGTTCACAGTTACCATAATAGACAGCAGCACCGCAGTAGGAATGTAAAAAATTATTTCTTTTAAAGAAGCCCCGGGCATGAAAATGGTGATGGTAGAAAAATATTGAACTTTTCCAACATAGGAATATGCAAAAATAATTAATCTCTCAGCATTTATTAACTACCCTAAGCACCATATTATAAAAGCCACAACATTTTTGCCTAATATTTCTTTAGGAATGAATAAGAATTTTTATTTTAGTCAATGTGCTTGCACCAAACCAATAATGTGAATCCCATATTTATCTAATCTGTTTTCCTTTCTAGATTTGAATAATTAGTTTACCGACACAAAAATTTGCATGTTGCAGGCATAAGTTCTGGATGCCTGATACCTATTGACATACACTGACGGAAAAAAAATTCCAACACCAAGAAGGGACAGTTGGTAGGCGGTGAGAGTACATCTGTAAGATGACGTCTATGCAAATTTCGCGCTCGGCGCATACATGTGGCGCTCGTAGCGCCCTCGGAATATGCAAAGCAGGTTTGCTGTAAATGCGTGCTGTAACGTTAGTGAGCGTTAGTTATCGTTGAGATTCGACGTAGTGTGTTGAGGTTAGCCAAGAATGCCTTTAAGAAGACAAAGAAGTCATTATCAACAGCTCGCGGAGTTTGAACGAGGTCGTGTAATAGGGCTACGAAAAGGTGGATTTTCTTTTCCGCAATATTGCAGAACGACATAGCAGGAAGGTAGTCAGTGTGCATGATTGTTAGCAGCGGTAGTCAAAGGAAGGTACTGCCTCAAGAAGACCGGGTTCCGGCCGGCCACGTGGCACTACTGAGAGGGAAGACTGCCGTGTACGGCGTATGGCCGTGGCGCATCGTACTGCCTCTGCGGCAGCGATTCGAGCTGCAGTTGCCACCGCAGTGACACAACGAACTGTTACAAATCGGTTACTTGAAGGACAGCCCCGAGCCAGACGCCCTGTAACGTGCATTCCACTTACCCCAAACCACTGCCGTTTGCGACGTCAGTGGTGTCAAGCTAGATCTCATTGGAGGACGGAGTGGATAGCTGTTGTGTTTTCTGATGAAAGCCGGTTATGCCTGGGTGCCAGTGATGGCCGTGTGTTGGTTAAAAAGAGGCCAGGTGAGCGCCTGCAACCAACCTGTCTGCGGCCGAGACACACTGGACCTACACCTGGAGTTATGGTCTGGTGAGCAATTTTCTATGACAGCAGGAGCACTCTCGTGGCTATCCCACGCACCCTGACGTCACAGTTGTACGTCGATCTGGTGATTCAACCTGTTGTGCTGCCATTCATTAACAGCATTCCAGGGGTGTTTTCCAACAGGTAAACGCTCGCCAGCATAAGGCTGTTGTAACCCAACATGCTCTACAGAGTGTCGATATGTTGCCGTGGCCTTCTAGATCACCAGATCTTTGACCAATCGAGCACGTATGAGACATCATTGGACGACAACTCCAGCGTCGCCCCCAAACAGCATTAACCGTCCGTGTATTGACCGACCAAGTGCAACAGGCATGGAACTCCATCCCACAAACTGACATCCAGCACCTGTACGACACAATGCATGAACGTTTGCATGCTTGTATTCAACATTATGGCGGTTACACAGGTTATTTATGTACCAGCATTTCACATTTAAAATGGCTCTTCTCGCGCCTACATTAAGCTGTGATCTTGAAACTTTAATCGATTAAATATGTTACCTATACAAATGTATTGCGGCCATTTCGTTCCTCCTACAACTATTTTTTCGTGGTGTTGGGATTTTTTTCCGTCAGTGTATATGTATACAACATATGCTCTTTTATTTTTTTTATACAGCTATTTTTTTCTCTCGATCTCAGGAACTCCCCAGATGACTTCCAAAAAGGAGGAATTCCACCTTTTGGCAGAATTCTTTCACCCCAACAGGCAGAACTCTTTCACCCAAACAATATCATTGCTAAAATGACATTTTTGGGGTAAAATATCGATTGCTAAAATGATATTTTCACCAACAATATTTGCTAAATGCCATTTCAACAATATCCATTTGCTAGAATGCTTTTTTCCTTTCTTTATGACCAAATGCTGGACCAAATTAATGAAGTTTTCTAGAGGAAGATGGCATTGCATGGATTAGAAATGGAAAATTTCGTTGGGGTTTATATGCTAGGTATTTTTAACAATTTTTAAGTAAAACGCTTCACTGTTGGGGGGGGGGGTATAAGATACACACATATGTAACTTGTCAAAAAAGTGTTTTCCATTACTACCACTCTCTCTCAAATGTATCCTACACTAATTCATTTAAACCAGGACAAAACACTAAAATTTCCCAAATGATTTTCGAGGGTGGTTTCCTACGTTCTACAAATACATGTATATACTTTAATAGAAGTTATGTAAGCAGTGAAGGTAAAGCGGGCTTTAATAAACGGAATCCATCACACAATTTACTATAAACAATTTATTCATTTTACCGTATGACCAACATTCGCCATTTATGCAATTACATTTGACACGAAAAAAGCATAAGCATCTCAATATCTTTGTAGCATACAAAGTATTAACTACCACATAATATTATGCAGAAATGACGGTAGGCTCATTGCCTTGCGTGCATTATGAAATCGGAAAGCTTTATTCTAAATAATGTTCTCAATACAAATTGACTTGAGAAACTTAAAAGGATTCTCTTAACATAGTAATTACCAGCACACAAAGAATAATTTGCGTAATACACCATATATCATATCACAAGTAGCTGGTAGGGTTAACATTAATCAGAATTTTATGCTCTCTCTATACTCATTAGGCATTACATTTCATTACACATATTATACAACCCCTGGCCAAAATTATGGAATCACCGCCACATGAATACGGATGCACATAGTAGGAGTGATAATTTAATTCATTGACAGGATAGAATAGTTACCTTAAATGTCATGTTCTGAATCATCCTGCCATTTAACTTTCTGAAAATACTCACCCCGGAACCTCACACAGTTATGAGCTGTATGGGGCCAGGCGTTGTGGATTGATAAACCATGTTGCAACAGACAGTTCGGGATGTTTTCACGAATGGCATGTCAAACTTTGGTTCGGAGAACCGGTGAATAGGCCTCCTTGTTCAACTACGAACAACCAACCTTTTTTGCGATGACTTGTCGATATCCTTCTTGAAGACGCTTCAGAATTCTGTCCCTCGTTACCATTGATAACTCCCTACTAGGAGCCATGCTGGTACTGCAGCAACAGAGTAATACTGCTACACCTCTTTATCCCCACACTTATTTGTATATTCCGAACGCACTGTATTGCCAGATTTCAATTGCAACCTATACTTTGATTCCATAATTTTCCTGCGATGTTAGAGAGTCTACAACTATTTTCCACGCATGTTGCTACATATCATGTATTTCCATCAGATGCAGTACATACATATATCTGAGTCCTGCTGTCTGTAGCTCAGTTGTGCAGCTTTCATTAAGCTATGTTTTCGTTTTGCATTCTTCCTTTGTGTCGTTTCTACGTACTCCCTACTATGCACCTCCATGTTTATGTGGCGCCAATTCCATAATATTTGCCAGGGATCGTACACTGAGTGAAACTTTTACATAATGTGTCAGTGTTTGGAACATAGGTTTTTGGCATTTTGACGATGCCTTAAAAACTTTTATTATTCATGTTGTTGATATAGTACATAGGTACATTTTGCTTTCAAACTAGTAAAAACTGTTCTAACCATACTACAACACCGATTCACTTTCTACTGTTGTTAAAAGTTCAAAAACAAGAAACACTTAAGATCTATAGTGACTTATGACAAATCAAAATTCTTCTTATATACACATCAACTGATTTAGCTGAACCTTTTATTACAGATGCATTAGATACCATACAAAAGTAAATTTTCTTTCAGGAAAGATTTTAAACTTCGAAAATATATACTCATGAACCTATTATAAAAATGTCCTACTTCTGCTTTAAATTTCATTGAACTACCCTTCCCTACTTTGAGGTTAACATTAACAGGGGTTGATCCAAGTTTTTTAAAAATTGATGTACATTTTTGTGAAATTCTGTCTACTTTTGTGAAATTTTGCCTAGTTTTGTGGAATTTTTCTATTTTTCTGTTGGTAGCAATTTTGACAAAAACTCTCAAAAGTACACAAAAGTTTGCAGTGGTGTGAATTCATAGATAGAATCATTATCAGATCGGAACTTGCAAGATACCATTGCTTAGATGCAATGGTCAACAAAAATGATTGGTCTAGGCATGTGAATAAAAATCTACTTGCCTGGCCTGGTAGGTGGAAGAAATTAATGTACACCAACTATGGTTTCACAGCAAAATGAAGAGTCTGAAGTCTCCGGGGGAGGGGGGGCACATCGACAATTTTCATACCACCTATTTTTAAAAAAAAATTTTAAATTAAAAAAAAATTACTTAAAATATTTTGTGAAGATATCATATCATTACAGTCCAACATATTTTTTGTAAAAATGCCGTTTGAGCTGAAAACGGTTTTGTGAATCTACCGTTTAATGGGTGTCAAATGCCACCTATATCGACCCCTGGTTAATAATTACTTTGTCAAAGTTGCTAATTTTCTTTTTTTATCATTAAAACAATTTTTTTAGTAGCTGCAGCATCCTGTATTGATTTGTCATTTTTAATATTACAATAATTATTTAAAAACACATTTATGGAAGCCCAAAGAATTATTTTGTGTACTTTTTCAGTATAATGACCAGAGCAACAAATGCTATTGTCGAGCAACTCTGCCTGATCAAGGGCATTACTTGTGATCAACATTAATACATTTCATTGATTAGACATTTCCAAAAATTCCTTCTCATATTTACAACATATATTTTTAAAAAATAATGTAATTATACACAACCATATTATTTACAACATCAGTAGGACAGCTAAGACTACCTCTGTCTATATTTTGAAGGATATTAAACCCTGCATCTACTTCTATGTCTTTGTCTATCAATAACAGTTGTTTGCAAAAATCACACTTCAAACGCTTTAATACTGAAAATGCACAATACCCTGCTATGTATGCAACGACTGGAATATAATAATTACAATCAGATATATCAGAAGAGAGAACAGGATTATCAAATTTTAAATTGCAAGTCAATTTTAAATTCACTTCCTGAAAAGTCTTCCTTAAAATTTAAATAAGTTATTTCAATTTCCCCACGTGATATAGTTTGAAGTTTCAACAGTGATTGGACTCTCAACTTTCTTTCACATTCAAACAATTACCAAGCACTTATATTGTACTGGCTTATAGCCAATTGCTTATAAAGACCAAACCTACTATCCAAATCATCAGTATGGAACTTTCCAGGAAGTAAATACTTAAATATTAGTTCCGTAATACAATATGAAGCAATTTCAAGTAATGAATGTGTACAAAATTTTAATGAAGTGTGGGTTTCTTTCGTCAGCATACCAGTTGTGCAACACATCCTCTCCTACCTATCCAACCACTCCAAAAAGTTATTAAGAAACACATTATTTTCATCAGATTCTGAACACGTTAAAGGAGCTTGGTATTTTTTTATTCAGACGGATACCTTTATAAGGTGACTTCACATTGACAATTTGCCACCAAGTCAAAATTATTCCAATGTAACGTGATGTACCTTGGAACTCACACAATTTCTTTTTTTCTTCAATTTCTAGCAGACCTTTTATTACAAAGCCATTAAATATTTGGAGAACTAATTTTAGATTTTGTCTTTCCAGATTACTGGGATTAAAAGCTTTATATGATAAGTTATACTCATATTTTGTTACCGAGTTGGCTTCAATTTTAAGCAATTCCTGGAGTGTTGACAAAGATGCTGTTTGAAATGATGCAATTTTATCTTCAAGTTATTACGTATACATTTTAATAAGTGAACTGTATCAACAACAAAAAATAATTGTCTGGGTTATCAATTGGATGAGGATAAACAATTTGGACTTAAGGGGGGGCAAATAATGATATACACTTACGATTGATGGAACTGTTTTCAGTGACGACATAAATCACAGTAAAACATATATTTTCTAAACCAATGATTATTTTCTTTAAAACATCAAAAAGTGTTTCAGCGGTCATGGTTTTGGCAGGCAGTACATGAACAACAAACAACATCTTTGTACTTCAAAAGTAAAATTATACTCATGAAGACATGGGCTCTTGTTGCCATGCTTTCGGAATTAAATGACAGACCACAAATGTTACCACCTCTGTAATCGAAATATTGTTTCAAACGAATTTCGTCCAGCATTAATATTACCTTTTTGTCAACATCATTTAAAAAGGATATTTTTCTTTGAATATAACATAGAAAATTTAAATCAATTTTTTCAGCTTCAGTTTTCACACTAAACTGCTGGCAAACAAATCGAATAGTACTGGGATGTGGCAGCCTAATAAAATTATATTATACTCTCCCGGACAAAATTATATGCATGAGGGTGCCATGCTACAAAAAAGGGAAGAAAAAAATCATGAACTCTGGTGAATATCTGGACACATGTTTGTCTCGACCCAACAAAACCAGTTGTTCCTCAATAAACTTGAGGTAATTTTCACAACCTACATTATTCTCACGGAGATTCTTTAAAACTATGCATATTTGATCAACTGCATTTCGTAAAATACACTGCTGGACAATTGCTAAGGACGGATCATAAACGGTTATATAGCGCATAAAAAAGTAAGTGTGGTTGGATGCCAAGTGAAATAAAATAATGTCAGAATGCCAGGACATTACAAGAAAAACAATTTATTGTGCTCTGAAATCCAGAAGGCTTTGGAACGTGTTCAAGGGACAAACAGGCCATTTTGTGCAGAATACGTAAACGTGAAAAAAGTGATATTACCGTCCGCAGGCGTTCCGGCGTAAGATGTCAATACGGGATATGGCCACCATGGAGGGCGATGCAAGATTCCACACGTCGTGTCATGCTTTGCACAACATTATCAAGCAGCTGTTGGGGTAATTTATCCCATCCCTCTGTCAGTGCACGGATGAGGGTGTCCTTGTTTATTGGAGGGCATTGGCTACCGGCAAGACTCCTACCCAAAGCATCCCGCACATTTTCAATGGGATTCAGATCTGAAGAAGGTGCTGGCCATACGAGTCCTGAATATCCTCGCTCTCAAGACACTCCTGGACAGCGACTGTTCGATGACATGTTGCGTTGTCGTCCATGAAAATGAATCTATCACCGACAGCACCACGGAACATGTGAACATGAGAAAGCAGAACATCATTAATGAATCGTTGGCCAGTCATAGTCCCCAGTTGGAAGCACATAGAGGGACGTACGGCCATTGATCATGATGCCAGCCCATACCATGGCACTATATGTCGGATATCGGTCCCTTTCCTGTATGTTTGCTGGACAATATGCAGTACCACTATCACGCCAGATCAGTGGTCGTCGACAATCAGACGATATACTGTATCTACTCTCATCTGAGAAGAGGACCGCAGACCAGACGTTATCAGTCCAATTGCGATGTTGATTGCACCATTGCAAACGGGCGGTACGGTGACGTCTGGACAATGGGATGCACACAACAGGACGGCGGGCGTATGGTCTTCCTTCATGCAAACGTCTGGCGACAGTTTTTCTGGAGATCCGCTTGCCAGGAGCAGCCATAAACTGATTTGCTACCTCACTAGCTGTGCTGCGCCTGTGTCTTTTTGTTGATAGCACTATTACCGATCTTCTGCAGGTGTCGTACTGCAAACACGACCTCCCCCGTTATGTTTGCTACACTCTCCATTTTTTTGAAATGATTTCCAAAGCCTTGAAACAACACTGTGGCTGGCGTCGAACTGCGTGGCAACATCTGTTATTTTTCGCCCTTCTTTAATCTTGCCAATAATACGGCCACGCGTAAAATCATCTAGATGATGTCGGGCAGACATACTGAAACTTGCAAGTTCGTCAATTGATTATTTTCCTTTCAACTTTGCGTTTTAACAACAACGGTCAATACGCGTCAAATCCTTTATATCTCTTATCAGCGCTATGACGTCACGAAGAAGTTCGACAATCCAAAATTTGCATACGCACAACACGTCTTACTCTATCCCGCACTTATGCTGATTTCCACATTTTCCTGCCTTCCGTTTTTATGGTTGCTATCGTTGCTATTGTCATCCGTCCTTAGCAATTGTCCGGCAGTGTATTATCCCATATAGGTGACTCACACTGCTGCATTAAATGTTTTAAAATGTCATTTAGAATATCAGTATGAGTTACTTTACATGTACATGAATATTTCACCAAGTTTGGTAACTCCACATCTTTAACAAATTCTCTAATCATAAGCTCTGAATTTTTAACAACAGAACATTTTACATTTGGAGCAGGATCAGCTGAAATATGCATAACCATTGCCATGTCGTTTTTACAAAAAAAGGTACCATGAAGTGGTGTCAATAAATTCTACCTTTGATTGCAAATCAACAAGTGAACAAAATGTATGTTTTTTATCATAGTCCTCTTTTTCTGTAATGCTTTCCTCGAGAGCTGTTTTCAGTGCCTGTTCTTCAAGGCGTTGTCTTCTAATTTCTGGCTTTTCACGTGTAACACATGGGGTGCCACTCAAATAGGATGGTATATTAGGAAGTTTGGATGGCACACGTACTGGAATTAGTTTGGGTACCTTCAAATCCACAGTTACTGTCTTCCCACTCTTCTCGTCAAAAACGCTGGAACTGTATATGAAGTCACTTTCACAAAAGTGTAATTCGCAAACCTATATGTAAAAAGAAATAGTCTAACTAAAATATTTGCACCATTTAAAATAATTTGTCACATCTAAATTAAATAATTTGATAAAGCTGGGTACTATTTGAAATCTACAATTGGTCATTAGTTATTGTATATCTACATCAAACTTCCACTGTCCAAGATCAAATTTGGTGTAGGAGTAGGAGATTAGATATTCGTGTTATTTTGTTGGGGGGAGGGTAAAAAAGTCCCCTACTCAATGTTTACATTCATTCCACAGTTCTGTTGGAAATGTATGACTGACTGATTTGGGTTTTAACGAAATGCAGACTGTGTGATTCTAGACTGACTGTGATTTAGGACAATGAGTAAATGGACGTGCTCTTAATTTCAAAGACACGCACAGTTTTTATCTTAAAAGAAAATGGGTTTCCAACATCAAATCTTAACTTTCTTCAAAAGTAGGCTGGCTTTTTTTTTTTTTTTTTTTTTGGATTGGAGGTTTGACGACCACCGTGAGGAACTCAATGGGCTATAAGCAGTCGCCCGTCCCTAATGTAGGGTCACTGGTTCCAGGGGAAGGGAGTGAGCCAGTGCCGTGAGACAAACACAACATCTATGCCTCACCGGAATTCGAACCAGGACCCTGTGCGGACGAATGATCAGAGGCAATCGCTTAGACCACTGGGCTGGCTTTCTTAAGAATTCCATTCAGCTATTTAAGCATATGGAGTGAAAAGTAAACAATTTGCAGTACATATGATCATTGAACCATGATTTATTTACCACAGAAATGACAGTTCCCAGACCACCAGCAAAATATTATTCATCCATTCATATTTTTACACTTTGCAGATACGTATTGGGTGCAGTCAACACTGATAAAAACACAGTTTATAAAATACCAAGATATTTTTGCCCAAAAAATCCTTCGAAATTTTCATAAACTAAACAGTTGCTATAAGCCGTCGCCTGTCTCTAATTTAGGGCAACTGGTTCCAGGAGGTAGAGAGCCAGGGCCGTAAGACAAACACAACATCCATGCTTCACCGGCATTTGAACCCAGACCCTTCTCATGTGAATGATCATAACTCATAAGCCATCGATTTTTTGCTTCAAATTATCTCTAGCTAGTTTTATGTGGTAGCAAATTGCTAAGCGAGATTTCCTGCATGGGTGCAGAAAATGTTCAGGGCCCAATATTTCCTCAGAACACTTTTTTTTTGTCTGAAATTTCCCCCAAAACCGTAGCAGATTTTCATACAAGTTTAGACGATTATTAGAGAGTACATGTTGAGGATCAAGAACTATCCTTAAAAATATGATAAAAAAAAAAAGCAACTAATATTTATTCCAATGAATAACTAGCTCTTTTTTTTTTTCACGGAAAAAAATTGTCCTTTTCTTTTTTTCTTTTTTTTTTTTTTTACGCACAAAAGATTTAGTGCTCCAGGTGAATCTCCTCTAGCAGGTGAAAGTTTCAGGCGAGACAGGAATAGGTGAATCAAGAATTATTTCTTTGCCTAAAATGGCGGAACCCATTTACTTTCGACGCACGAAAAATAGGCGAAACAAGAGTAGGCAAATCAAGAAGTTTGCTCCAGGTGAATCCCTCCCTTCTAGCAGGTGAAAGTTTTAGGCGAGGCAGGAATAGGCGAATCAAGAATTCTTTCCTCGCCTAAAATGGTGGAACCCATTAACTTTCGACGTAAAAAGAATAGGCGAATCAAAAAGTGACCCGGGGCAGAGAGGCTGAAAAATAAACAGCTGAAAAATTCTGCAATTAACTATAATTTATTTCATTCCAGCATTCCACGCATCTAATTGTGCCAGATAATTTTACCGAATGAAATTTAAATTTGACTTAAATACTTTGCAAAATGCATGGGTCATTCGCTTTAAAATATCCGGAACCCCCAATAATTTTTCAAATCGGCGCCTATGACACATTGGCTGCCATTATTATTATTATTTTTCTATTATAGGTTTAACGATCACCTAGAGCAACTCAGTGGGCTATAAGCAGCAGCCTGTTCCTAATTTACGGCCACTGGTTCCAGGGAAGGGCAAGAGCCAGCGCCATGAAACAAACACATTATCCATGCCTCACTGGGATTCTAACTCAGACCCATCTTGGACGAATGATCAGAAGCCAACGCTTAGACCACTGTGCCACTAACTTCAGTGTGTATATATATATAGGGGACGCACCCGACTGAGACAATCTGTCTAAAGAGGGAAACAAGGTGTCCCGAAAGATCTCACGGATTGTGAAGTCATATGACTTTTATTAAAAGTTCTTAAAAATCTCTACAGAGTTTTCTTCGAGTGAGTTACGTGTGTGAAGGTTTATTGTACATAGTTTTTAGTTTTATCAGCATGTAAACTTCAGTTCATTTATCCTTGTATTCATAACGACACATTTTTCAAAATGATTACCTGATTACCGTGAAGTAAATTACTCCTATTTTTCACGATATATTCTTTGTTAATAAGTCCATTTTTCGTTTTATTATTACTACCATTATTTTACCCCTGGGCAAAATTTTCGCCAGAGTTGCCCTAATTTCCCCCGAACCTTGTTTATATGTTCGTACATATTCTGCACCCCTGGTTTCCTGTTCTTGTGGGTGGACACTAAGCCTAAATCAAAGTAGGCGTAAAGTAAAAAAAGTTTTTATATAAGTTCTAGCCAAGTAGCCTGCTACCATCAATACTAAATCAATGTGGCATAAGAGAAATTAAAAATCAATAATAATAATAAAAGAAAATATTAAACTTCTGGGATATATGAGAAAAGTTTTCCCCATAAACAAAGCACGCGGAATCTGTGGAAAAGAAAAACTGACTAATAAGTCTTTGGGAACTTACCAATATACAAAAAATAATCACTGAATTCTGATTACCATTAGCAAAAGTGGATTCGGCGCGTTGACCACGTGATTTCTGAGAGGGCACAACCAGTCTACTGACTGAGCATATATAAGGTGTAAGTGTAGCAGCAGGTAATAACATTCTAAGCGTGATGGGAAAATAGAAGGATTTATCAGGCTAGCCAGTGGTATGGTGTGGGACATGTTCACTTGGCAGGAACTATGTCTCGAATGGTGACTGTGTCTTCCTAGATGACAATGGTCTGAGCCACAGGTCCAAAATTGTGCAAGACTGATTCAAGGGACACCGTTAGGACTCACAGCATATCGCTTGACCTCTGAACTCGCCAAAAATATAGATTCGCTAGAGCACTTGTGGGACACTATGGAACAGCATATCAGGCGTTATGATAAAGCAATCACCTCCGTACCTGACTTGGATATGAGCTGTTCTGAGGGCAAAGGAGGGCCTGTAAAGTATTAGGTAGGTAAGAATAATTCAGTGATCACTTGGTGTATGTACTGCAAATGTGTCTGTGTGTGTGTTGACAACCTGTTAAAAATTGTGTGTGTGTGTGTGTGTAAAACGTGACTCAACAGGGAACGAAAGCACGCAGTAGCGCTTTTGGAACATTTATTTTGATTTAAACAAAATAAAATATTTTTGCTCAGCTCTTAATACACCACAAAAAAAATTGTTACTATGGATTGAGAAAACATGATATTTAAGTGATATCAAATGTCAAAGATCGATACTGCGTTGCACACTTTGCCATGATAATAATTTTATGAGTAATGGAAATGGCGGATTCCGCCATGGACAGATTAAGTACCAATTTTAAAATTGAATTTAGCTTTAAAAAAGAAAAAGGACAAAATGTTTACTATAACGATTGGTTGGTTTTGAAGTGACTGTTAGAAATAGGAAAACATGCATTTTGTTTTAAAAAATTCTTCTAATATTGAATCTATCTTTTAAATGGAGAACAACTGCTCCGGAGCAGGAAGATCGTGGTTCAAATTTACCACTGGCAAAAAGGTTATATATATCTTCTTGCCGATGGTAGTATTGTTTTTTGTATACTGATGAATAACTAGTGGCACCACAATAATGCTATTTTACTAGTCATGACTGTGTTCTTCCAAGTTAGTTTAATGCTTCCCCTATATGTGCAGGTGATGTTAATGTAAATAAATAGTCGAATAAGTTCCTGAAATTTTGTATATCCACACTAGCTAACGTAATGACGTGAAAGCATCTTTCCATTGTTAACGGTTCACTATATAATGCTAATTTGTTCTGTGCTAGTTCATTTTTCATTCTGCATTTCCGCTGAGTGTTGTGTTGTCTGTGTTCTCATAACTTTTACGACTTGCTTGATTCTTGAATATCTACGTAGTTTAACATTTTTAGTAAAATTATGCCAAAAACCTAATGTACTGTTTTTGAAAGATCATAATACTTTCTTATAACGGAGGTATGAGAAGGTAAAAACTGTGTGCTATTTGAGTGAAAGTAGGGAACGTTTGGAACTCGAGGGAGCGCGATTCCAAGCACAACACCCCCCTCCCCCTTTCGATAAGAAACGACTGCTCCATCCCTGCTTTTAACAACGGACATGCCCAGTACAATGGCGATAATTTTTGACTGCTGGTGGCATGCAAAGGGTACGTCGAGAAGTATCATAAACAGAAGCATAGTGCAAGTGATTAAGGGAAGACGTGATTTCGGAGCAAATAATAATCGTTGATCCCCTTTTAAAACTGTTACTGAAAATTACAGTGTCATGAGAGGTATACTGCAGAAAAGCTCTCACTTTTTGCATCTTTCTTACACAGTGCACAGATTTCTCGGAAAGGAGACAATTAAAACATGAAATTTGTGCACCATTTCCATAATCTAAAATATGTACGTCGCATTTTTTCCAGGTAATAATTTTTTCTGATGAAATAATTTAGGATATTAATCTACACATTTACCAAAATTCGTACCCAATCCCACTCAAAAGGGGTTCGTTCGCAAGGACTCCACCGTGGCTACGCCTGTGGTCTTGCTCCAGATGTTGTTTATGGTCAGCTACGAGATGCAAGCTTCTGTTGGTACCAGCCTCCGGTGTTTAGTAACAAAGGGCAAACAATTTAATGAAAGGAACATGGCAGAATCACCAAATGTCTCAATAACCAATTTCATCATTATCCCAATTTCAACCTGAACTTCTTAAAACTTAATACACGCTTTTGTGCATTGAATATTTGGAATACAGACCCTTAAAATGGAAATGCAAAACACGAAAACAAAGTTAGTTTCTTTAAATTAAAAAAATGAGGGTTCTGATTTTTTACCTTAAAAATAAATTTTCATGGGCATCTAGCTATTACTACCTGTGCAAGTAAGTAATTTCTGCACATGCCCAGCTGGGCATGTAACTTCACAGATATTCTTCAAGCCCTGTAAGATGTGGGAGAGGGCGGAGATCTCTACACTGGCGGAAATTCACCCGTATTGTTTAATACTTGAAAGAGACTTCTGTAGCAGCGTGTCAGTGTTAGAAATTTCAGTGGGTGCCAGCTACGCAACAATTTTGCGATTAAACTACAAATCAGTAACTTAGGGTGTCCATTCTCCAAAAGACTAGTAGTTTTCTTCACCTCTTGGCTTCGTGTTACTATCTGATATGAGGCTGCAGTTGGTACCTCTATAAAGGTATATATTTGGCATAGTGTATACTGTGTGTACCTCTGCATAATCATATGCCTAGACAGCAACTCATCTGAATGTCGGGATGCATGCTATTCTGAGGTGACCTTAATACTTGAAACAATTTTTTCTCCAGTAAATATGTGTGAATATAATAAATAACAGTGCAGTTACTAAATACAAATTAAGTTCTTACTGACCAGTAAATGTACTAATTTAGAATATACTACATAAACAATACTTAGCTACAAATTTCTAACAGTACTCCGTTATTACTGAGCAGTAAAGGTACTAATTTAGAATATACAACATAAATAACACTTAGCTACGAATTCCCAATAATACTTAGCTATGAGTTACCATCCAGTAAATTTTAAAGATTAAGATTAAATAATACTACGTTTAGTGTTAGCTGCATTTATTGAAGCATATTGAAGCGATAGTGAAATATAAATGTTAACTCATTCTGAAGCTACCACATGCAGTAATGAATGGAAGCACTTTTCATTAGAAGTGGATTTTATACATACAGCATATCACTGAATATTTCACAGTAATAGAAAAATCAGAAGAAAAAAATGTTCTATGTACATACCTTACTATGTGGCGTAACAGTGAAGTTATCCCTTTTAATGGCACGAATCAACTTAGCACACAAATCTTCCTCTTTTGGAAATCCATAAACAGGAACTTTTGGTCCTGTTTTATAGTTTCCACGGCAGCCGGGAACACAACACGGATGTGGCATAATCAAATACCTAACTCACTGAATTATCGGTATATAAAAACTATAATCAAAATGTTGAAACAAATCACGCAAGCATGGACAACCATAAAAACACAAGTCACACAGTTAGGCGTAGCGACAGTACGGGTTGTAGAACGACGAGGTGTAACGTCACTGAAAAGGACGCCACGAGTTGATAGGCCTTCAAGAATCTCGAAGGTAACGACCTTCTCATCGCCCGTGGCATATACACTGGCGGAAAGTGAAAAAAGAACACCAAGAAGGCATTGGCAGACGCTCACGAAATTTACATATGTTAATGGGGTCGAGTTTACGTAGGTGTGATGTTAATTTCGGGACCAACCGGTGAGCGCTTATGCCACAGCACGGCATAATATGCAAATTATCGTCAGTGGTACTCAAGGAGTACGGCGAAGTGAATGTAATCAGCCGTCGGCATACGGACACGTGCAAAGACCCTGAAGAAGCTGCAATGCCTGGACATGGAAAACGTGTACGATTTCAGCAGTTATCGGACTTTGAGCAAGGTCGTCTAGACGGACTTCGTGAGGCCGGGTGGTCGTATCGTCGTATTGCGAAACGAATTGGACGGGAAGTATCGGTGGTGGTACGATGGTGGCGTAGATTGTCCGAGGAACATTCCCACACGAGAAGACGTGAAACCGGGAGTCACAGACGGACTGATGAGCGGACCAATCGACGCGAAAGAAGAGCAGCGGTGTCAAGCTGACCATACACTGCGACGCAAATCTGAGCTGCCGTTGCACCTGAGGTGACTGTGCGAACAATCCTGAACCGTTTACTGAATACAGGATTACGCGCACGTGTGCTTCTGACTCCATCCCACCGTCAAGAACGGCTGCAGTGATGTCGCCAACGTCTGCACGGGAGAACGCAATGTTGATCTGTCGTGTTCAGCCATGAGAGAAGATTCTGCTTGGGAGCCTCCGATGGCCGTATGCGTGTTCGCAGATGCATAGGGGAGCGTCTCAACCCTTATTGCATCCACCAGTGACACACAGGGCCTACACCTGATCTCCTGGTGTTGGGAGCGATTAGCTATCACTCCCGTACACAACTAGTGTTTGTACCGAGTACGTTAAAGAGCACCTCCTACATCAACAACATCATTAAGCTCGTTGTTGCGCCATTTTTAAGGTCGGTCCATCGTGGTATTTTCCAGCAAGATAACGCACGCCCATACACGGCACGTGCAACCCAACACGCACTTGAGGGTGTGAGGCAACATCCACGGCCTGCACGTTCACCGGATTTGTTCCCATTGAGCACGTGTGGGATTTTATGGGACAACGACTTATCCGGTCTCCACGGCCAGCCACGACCATCCCCGATTTACGCGTCCAGGTTGAGTATGCTTGGAACTCAATACCCGAAACTTACATCCAACATCTGTACGACAGACTCCATGCCAGAATTGCACAGTGTGACGCAGTTCATGGTGGTTCAACCTCGTACTAACTATGTTACATGGAAATGTTATATTTTAGTTTACCAGCAAATACAGCTGTATTTTGCCATAATGTTTTGATCACGTTATCCCCTGTATTCCGTTATTATGCTGTATAAATTTCGTTGGTATCAGACGTCTCCTCCTTGGTGTTCTTTTTTCACTTTTCGCCATTGTATTTAATCCCTTTGAAATAAAATCGTTTCTATGGCATCTGCTTGTCTACATGTGTATTGTGATTTCCGTCTGATTTTATGCATTCCCTTTAGGAAGTTACATTTTCTGTGTCAAGTAGTGTGCATTAATTTCTTCATATAATTTCTACATATGAAGAATTATTTTTTGGTAGCATTGTCTTTAAAGGCTTCCTGAATTCTACATAGATATAGTACACAAATGAATGCTTGGAAACAGGTGTTTATACAAATCTTTCAGTAATTCTTCTTGTAATTTCAGTAATTTACCGGAGAAATAAATAAAATATAGAATTTTACAATTCTTTAATTTGCTTCATGGGAAAAAAAACATTGTAAAAATAGCTTAGAGCGAATGATTGTTCGCCAGTTTAAGCCAAAACGGTGATGTGGAATTGTTGCGGTACGAATCCAGTGTTGTGTAGTTTTGTTTAATTTAGTAATATGCGCAGCTTTTATAAGCATTTTGCGTTACAGCACTTTTGAAATGTACTAGTATTTGACATTTTATTACTATATTTTGACTTTTTTCTAATTTACCAATAAGTTGTGGCACTTCTTTAAAGTTTCCTTTTCGGTAATAGAAGTAATTCTGAAAGTAGTGAAAATGCGTATATTATAAAAGAGAAGATCTAAGGTAAACTTTTCTTAGTAAAAATTGTACTGTATATTACTGAGGCTTTGTTGCGCGTTATCTTAAATGAAATGAAAGTAATGCGGAATATCTGCATGTCCTCAGCAACTCGTAAGGAGTTCAGAGGGTTTAAAACGCAATAGATTTGTTATGCTCACTTTCCTACGTTGAATATTTTAAAATCCTTCGATTTCTGCACATGGAGTGACCTGTTTTTCCGTAGAAGCCTTCGGTGATCTGGATCTTGAGAGATTGTCTTCGCGCAATAGTTGCGTCTCTTAGATAAACATTGTTGTTCATTTTGTCAATTATTAAAGACCAAATATATTTCAGCGTTTGAGAAACCAGTTAGCTTTGCTGCTATTTAAATGATAATTGTAGTCAGAAAGAAAATCTTTATCGAACTCTGACAGAACCTTTATTTTTCTTGAAAACTACTGATGATCACCGAAGAGCGGGTCTTAAATATTTCCCTAGGTCACGTATTAATTCAAGTAGCGACTATTTTAAAAATGCTCTATGTTAGTGACCTTTACCTGCCGTGTCCGTTCAGTCTTTTCCACATTACAAAAGTTAATATAAAGAATCTATGTTCGTTAAAATCAAATGGTCGGCAATAATATAGTAGCACTTGTAAAGTTTTTCTTTTCTATTCTTTCTGTGGGCATTACTGCTGAATAAACGGATCATTCATCGATAATTGCTTCCATGCAAGAAAAAGCAGCGTGTATTTTGTGGTTGCATGAGTCCAAATCACGGTTACTCTCCAGCGTCATTTCAGAAAAGAATACAGACGATCACCACTAGGCCAAAAAAGCATAAAAGCTTGGTATGAAATGTTTAACGCGACATTAGTGTTGGCGATCTCTCCCGAGCCGGTCCACCATAGGTTACAAAAGCAACAGCTGCAGGTGTTCAGGAGATATTTCTGCAAAGCCCAAGGAAATCTATTCGTCGTGCTCCACTGGAAACTGCTATTTCCCGGGCTACTCTTCGCAAAATTTTACACAAACATCTACATATGTATGCTTGTAAGATACAAGTTCTTCAGCCTTATGACCAGCCTTGCCGTGCTGCATTTGCGACGGAGATGTTGCAGCGCATAGCTCATGATAAAGATAATCTGCACCCTGTCTGCTTCTCAGGTGAAGCCACATTAGATGTCTTTGGTACAGTAAATAAGCACAATGTGCGCATCTTCGGATCAGAAAATCTTCATTATCCCATCGAACAACAGAGAGCTAGAAAGTGAACGTAACGTACGGCCAAATGCATGACAGAATCATCAGACACTTGGTTTTTACATAGCCCAGGATGATATATAACGTATACCTGGACAATGGACATTCTGAAATTTTTTCTAATACCTCAGTTGCATGCACTCCAACCTTCGGTTATTTTCCAACAACATGGTGCCACATCACATTGGTCAATACTGATTCGTAAGTTCCGGAATGCTATATTTACGGACAGAAGAGTTGGCCGCGTCGGTGTCATGATATGGCCACCTCGGTCGACGACATAACCCCTCTAGACTTTTTCCTGTTGGATCATGTGAAAGACTAGGTTTATTATAGCAGTGTTCCGGAAATCGCGACGCCGAAGACCAGAATAACGGTTGTAATTTGTTTTATTTTTCGTGAGATGTTAAGTAAAACATAGCGACAAATCGAATAGTGATTAGATGTTCTCCAACCCACAAAAAATGGCACCCAAACGGTTGTGTACTGACACTGAAAAAAAACTTTACTTGTGCACCTTCATTGTCGTGGAATCCTTTTACTGTACCTGTAATACATTTTTGTATGAATTTTCGTAATGTGGCACAATGTAGTGATGTTAATGATGTAGAATATAAGAAAATGAAATTGATTGGCCAAACATGTGAGAGAATAAGAAACGAAGGCCGCCACCGCCATTCATCATCGTAGATGTCTGCTAAGAAGTAAATATAAAAAAACGAATACAACGGAAAATCTTAATTAAAATTTTTAAAATAACAACAGTTTCCAATGATCGTGTGTTTTCCTTTAATGGATAAATGATTATCTTTAGAAGTAACAAAACGGAAGAGCAGAGTGTGAATGTAGAAATCTATGTTTATTGTGGTAAACAACTAAGTTGTTGGACGTAGTTCACATGAAACTATATTAGCGGAAATGGAAATGTAGATATTTCAAACCATGCAAGAAGCCGAATTATTTAAATTTGATACAGTACAGTTTTAATATTAAGCTGAAAATATTTAGAAATTTGCTACAATATATTTATCATAAGATACCTATTAACATGTGGTGTGTAAATGGGAATGTGTTTTTCGTTTTTGGAACATAATATTTAATATTTCACTTTTGGGTTTGCAACATCTCTTTCTGTTTTCAACAAATGTTTGGGTTTATAAGGATTTTTTGAATGAATATAATACAAATATTTGCAGAATAGACACTTTACTATGGTAAGTAGAAATTTGGTCCCAAAAAGCGGAAAGTCTAATCGCGGGGAAAAAAATAAAATGCAGCAATGAAGGATTGACTGGTCATTCACAGCAAAGAGACTGAATCGTTCACTATTCAGTGTGAACATTCGATTGTTGTTGTAGAATCGTCCATGAATAGCACATCACAATGTTCACAAACTGATCCGGAAATAAAATAATCATTACTTAAAAATAAAAATCCATGCTGAAATAAGTAATTCATACTGACCTGAAATAAAGTAATTCATATCGAGCAGGAAATACGTAAAGTAATACATCAGAATGGGTATCAAGAACTCCCCAAGACTAAAGAAAATAATGGATAAAGCTGCAATTACACGGTTAGGAGTCTCCCGTATTTTGCAGCAGATTGTCAAAATTTTGTGGAGGACCTAATACACGCAAATGAATAGTGTCATAGGTGATGTTCAGAATCATCAAACAGCTTTGCCTAAAATATAGGCCAAAAGGACCAGCTTCAGCTAAGGCAGAACGTTTTGCGAACATTGCTGGCGATCAAAGATGAGTATTGCAGCATTGAAAGGGACGCTAAATGTCAAAATGGATATATTTGAAACAGTAAAAAATATAGGTTTAGACATCGATTTCGGTAACAAAGGTTAAAATGGAATTAATAGATTGTAAATACCGGTTTGAAGTATGTAATCAGTTAAACAAAATAGAAGACCCATATCCTTACTTTTCCAAAGATTTTGGAAGATCTGCCGCTCAGACGGGCCCTCTCGATTTTCTGGAAAACGGAATATATCTTTAGGGTGCAGTTAAAAGATGTTTTTACGTATTCTTTGATTCCAGGTATTTATTGTGAGATTTTAATTACACATAACTACTTACTGTTTAATCATTCAGTATTTCTAAACGTTGATACAGTAAAACAACGTTCTTTAGGCTACGCTGAACACATTCCTGTAATTTATGTTAATCAGTTCTCCGTTTTAAAAATTAAAATTTGCCGTCAACACAACATGACACCGCATGACAAACAATTCCCTGTTTAGGAAAACGGCATTAAAGCCATAATGTAACACTCGCATGTACGGCCCTTCACATACGTATCATCTCGCATTCGCAGAAACACAGTCAATGCTTATTATCTGACACTGACGCAATGCATTCACAGGAAACGCACCGGTTTGTGTTCCCTTGCATATCTTTTTTTCATTGTTCTCTTTTTCGATGTATTAATTGTTTCATTTCTTCTGTGTTCGAGTTAATATTAATCTTCTCATTGATTACACAAAATATTTGTAGGATACGATTATTTATAATGCGGAAAGAAAGACGCATAATGCTGTGTCAGCTTTGATTATTCGGTGTGATGTCGTGAACTTTGGTTATTGAAACTTTCGTCGCTGAGTGTAGCCATTCCAATTATTGTGAGACGATAACCTTCCAAAAAGAAATTTAGATGTACACTTGTTTCACGAAAACCTTATTTTGAGTTAAAATAAAGAGATAGAAGTGTTTTGCGCAAAGAGGCTGTTTTATTTTTTTATCTATGTTGAAACGATAAAACGATTTTACCAAGACATTTCATAACTCTTCAGTTTTTAGAATTTATTCGTGTTT
This sequence comes from Macrothele yani, assembly GCA_039090855.1. Lineage (NCBI taxonomy): Eukaryota > Metazoa > Arthropoda > Arachnida > Araneae > Macrothelidae > Macrothele > Macrothele yani. The sequence goes on from JAYWMT010000256.1 coordinate 36,299, forward strand.
TTGAATTACAGAGCAATTAAGTTATCGATTTATTATGGCTGAACTGGAACTACCAATCAGTTTTTTTTTTAGAATATTGCTTTATTTTTTAAAAATAAATACCGAAAGCAAAACTACACCAGTAGACATCTTTAAAATTTATGTCTTTTGTCTGTAATAGTTACATCACATTTAATCTATAAAACTTAAAACTCACTCCTGAGATAAACGCAACTTGAATTTTTTGTTATTGTTAGTCGTCACTTTTTTGATTTTTTCCAATTCTTAAACACTCTTTTTCTTTTAATATCTCAAAGTTCGTCTGAGCAAACAGAACATAAATTCTGAATTTGCTTGTAACACTTACTGGGCAACCATGTAACACCTCGCAGAAAACATTGAATATATCATCGCCCTCTAATTGTAATCCAACTCGCATCTCCCGATTCCCATTCGAGTATGCTTACGTTTCACGAGAATTCAAACTGTTACACGGTTAGCATTTTCGAAAGGAAATCATAAACAGAACACGAGTATCCAATTAATACACAGAATTAATGTGGATTAGGAACATCAAACAGAAGTAATCGCTCTATGCGCGTTTATAAGTGAGTCACGGAATGTTTATCATCGGCTGTCACCGGGATTCGAACCCAGGGTCTTCCAGTTACGCCCCGGACAGGCTACACCAGCACCACAGCTGCCTCGAATTCTCCAGACTCAGATACAAGTAACTGCCAAACCACATGGTAGGTGGTTTCTTGGAGCTCCGCCAAATGCTGGGGATTCACCAAAGATGGTAAGCAGCAACTGAACAAATAAATAGGAAGACAATGAATAATTAATACACAAAATTAACCTGGATTATGAACATTAAGCAGAAGACATTGCTCTTTTCGCGTTTAATAAGCGAGTCAAGGAAAAATTCTCATCGGCCGCCACCGGGAATCGAACCCAGGGCAGGACATGCCACCACTGCACCACACCGGACATGCTACCACTGCAATGTTGTTTGGCAGTTGGTCGTTTGCGAGTCTGGAAGAATTCGAGGCCGCTGTGGTCCTGTGGTAGCATGTCCGGCACGTAACTGGATGGTCTGGGTTCGATTCCCGGTGTCATTCGATGAGGATTTTTCCGTGACTCATGTATAAAACGTGGAAAAAGCGATGATTTATGTTTGTCGTCTATCCAAACCGTTACATGGTTAGCATAGTAGAACGGAAATTGGAAACAAAATTCCTAGTATGCTAACCGTGTTAGCCTTAGCATACGAACGGAAATCTGGAGATTCCAGATCCAGGGCGATGATACTTTCAAGTTTTCTGAGAGATGTTAAATGGATGACCAGTAAGTGTTACAAGCAAATTCAGAATTCATATTCCCTTTGCGTTTAATATTCTATCAATTTCAGAAGTATGATGAGGAATATTTCTTCGCCGCCCCGGTGGCGCAGTGGTCTAAGCAATGGCCCCTGATCATTCGTCCGAAAGGGGTCCGGGTTCGAATCCCGGTCAGGCATGGATGTTGTGTTTGTCTTACGGCACTGGCTCTCTCCCTTCCCTATAACCAGTGACCCTAAATTAGGGACGGGCGACTGCTTATAGCCCATTGAGTTGCTCATGGTTGTCGTTAAATCTCCAATCACAATCCAATGACACAATATTTCATCCTTTATTGATTTATCTCAAAGTTTACTTCTTAAAAGTAATAATCCTGTGTTGGCCTTTGAAGTTCATGCTACTCGGTCATATAAAATGTTTTGTGAATATCTTTAAAAATTTCAAATGGTGAAATCAATGAGCGAATATATTAAAACTTTCTTGGTAAATCCATACCATATTGTTCGAGAAGAGGTAAAGGAATTTTATAAAATTTCAGTTTTTGGTCACCTGTCTGAGACAGCAAACGTGAGACGGAGCGCAGGTTAGCCAAATTGTATTCCGTGGAAATAGCGGTTCGAGTGAAAATTCAGCGGGCGCAGTGTAACAAAAACGCAGAAATTAACCACATACTGCCAGGTCGGATGTATTATGGTTTGTGGGCTCTTCTCATAGGACATACTAGGTCCCTTAGTTAGTCTAGAGAGGTCCTTAAACTTTGAGAGGCCGCCGCAGTGGAGCTGTCGTCTGAGCGACGGCATCTGATCATTCGTCCGAAACTGGTCCCGGTTCGAAGTGTCTCACGGCACTGGCTCTCTCCCTTTCCTGGAACCAGTGGCCCTAAATTAGGGACGGGCGACTGCTTATAGCCCATTGAGTTGTTCACAGTGGTCGCTAAACTCCAATAAAAAAAACTCTGCGCGCTACCAGCATATGCTGCCTGATGACTTACACGCTTTCATATTCCTCACGCACCCTGCGGCCGAGTGTCCGATTCAGAAGGACCATGCTCAGATCCACCGGACCTCAATCACCCATCCACGGCACGAGAAACACTCATTTAGTTTTGGAACCATTTAGTGGCCCCTCAAGGTAGCTAGTATGAACCCTGCAGGAGCCCTCAGGGATGCCGTCTAGCAGAACATCAGATCCGTGGACACTGAGAAGACGTAGCGGGCGGAGTAGTGGTAAATGTTGCAACCTTCATGGGTGAAATTTGCTCAGAAAACCATCCGGCATCTGGCGGAATCAATGCTTTGGTGTGTACAGGATGTTATTCACGTTAGATATGATCAAAACGCTATTATGTCGGTATCTCCAACGTTCTCTCTGTTTACTGAGTGTATAAAGCAGCAGAAAAGCTATCTTCTTTACTGATAAATGAATACAACGATTAATGCGGCATTTCTTTTTCTAATTTAACACATCTGTAAAGCTTACTTCTAATTTAAAACAAAATTGTGCAGCAATTAGCATTTCGCCAGCATTTAAAATTCATAAAAATTAGGTTCAATTTTTTGCAAATGTTAGAATTATGAATTCGTAATTAACCACAGTGTACAAGTGCATACAAAACATTTGTGTTGAGTTCAATGTATCGCGTTGTTGTGCATATATCGAACTATTCTTCACAACGAAAAGTTGTGACTGCTCATTTAAATTCGTTATTAATGGGCTCGGTAGAATCAAAAACAAAATGATCAATGATTTTAATTTAAATAGAAAATCGTACATCTGAAGTCCCATGCGCGAATTAAATCTTTGAAATGAACTGACCGTACGAATCTTATATGATTTCCTTCGACGAGAAAGTCACATCAGGAATTTAACTCTAGAAGATGTACTGTCACAAATCAAATTCATCGAAAAGGTTTTCATAAATAAATTGTAGGTATCAGAGCTCGAGATATTTCTGACAGAACGTCCATTCTCGAAATGTGACGTATGGGGTTGTATGGACAGTTGTGCAGCGAAAGCCTGTCGACATAGTTTTATTCGTTAAACAGGAGCTCCGGAATAGATTGGAATCGTACAGATGGCCAAGAACGATTGTATTGGGCACATAATGAAAAAAGATTTCCTTGCCGTGATCATTAAAATAGTTATGTCTTACTTCATTAAAACATACGAAAATAACAAATTAATTCAAAGGTTGTCCCGAAACAATTGATAATATTTTTATACAAAAATAAGCATATAAAATGTTTTGCAAAACAAAGGCTACCTTAATTATCGATAATGTGCTCATCTTCGAAATACTGTCCATTGAATCAAAGACAGGTTATCCAAGGTTTTATAACGAATTAGCTTTATTTTCTTTCCGCTAAGCTAATTAATATGAATGATTCTCTTCCTACCAGCTAGCTAATGATATACTTGTACTAAGCTTCAAAATAGTGAATTCAAAAGGGTGTTGTTACTAGTTAATTACGAACGTAAACAAAGTCTTAACGCTGGTTATTTATGGTAATAAATAAGTGTTATAAACCTAACAGCCAGACAGAGGTCTGACAAAAACTATGAATTGAGAAAGACTAACTTACGGTAACTTCTTTATTCTAAGACTCTTGGTCAACTAAAGCACACACACAACTTGTTTTACAATAATGGAGAATCTCTCCTCGTATTATAAACGCTCTCCGTAAACAACAACACTCTCTCATAACAACAACAAAAGCTCTCCCTTAGTCTCGATGAACGCGCCTATATACTAGCTACCACCACGTCATGACTTACACTCATTGCCAGATCTCATTCAGCGGGTGAAATAATATTTCGTTCAGTAAGAAGATAATTTACATAGTAAAATAAAATAACCAGAGATAGTAAAATCAAAAGGAAAGTGAATATAGAGTATACGTTACATCATCTCCCCCTTAATTTTTCTTTTTTTTTTCTTTTTTTCCTTTTTTTCTTTTTTTTTCTTTTTTTTGTTTCCGAAAAACCTATCAATTTTGGAGTGTAAGTCTTACACTTCGTTGAATGACGTTTCTCGACCTCTTTTTTGATTTGTTGTTTGGTGGTAGCAGTATTTACAATCTCAAACTTGGCATGACAAATTAAGAAATCTGTATTCGTCTGTGAAACTTGTATTGTTGAACAAAACAAACCTGCATCGGCATACCTTCCTTTTATTCTGCCTAGCAGGAATCACTTTTTTAATTTCAAATGACGTTCTCATTATTCGGTGAATACATACCAACTGTATTAGCAGCGAAGATTACCTGGAGCTGCCTAACAGTAACAATTTTATTATTTTAATTTCAAATTATGTTCGCATTATTCGTTGAATACATACCAACTGTATCAGCAGCGAAATTTACATGGAGCTGCCTAACAGTAACAATTTTATTATTTTACCCCTAAGCACATAGATATATAAAAAAAGTGGATTAGTAGATGGACATAGAAGAAATATAAAAAAAAACACACATATATACACAAAAAAAATGCATAGGCCCACACGAAAAAAAGAAATTCTGACACGCCAACTGGTCGTGTAGGAAAAACAACAAATTGAGAAAAGAACCTGTCCACGAGAACTTACTTATCTCGAGGACGCATAGAAAACTCTAGTGCGATAACGTTTTCCAGGCCTAATCGGACTGGTAAAATCAGGTGGCTTGGATCTCTTCAGGGACTTTAATGGATCTGGAACATCGGTCTGCTGTCGGTCAGGAAATCCCGGCGGCTGACGGGAACGGTCAGGAATGGCGGAAATCCTTCGGTCCGAAACGGCTGAAGTCTGTGGGTCCAGAAATCCCTGCGGCTGAGAAGAACGGTCAGGAACGTCAGAAGTCTGGCGGTCCGGAAATCCTTGCGGCTGATAGGAACGGTCAGGAACGTCAGAAGTCTGGCGGTCCGGAAATCCTTGCGGCTGATAGGAACGGGCTCCCCCAGGCTTTTGATATGAAGTCCCTTTGTGCTGGGGCCCGTTGTGTCCTTCCAGTATTCTCTTGGACGGACGTGGCTCTGGCCACATCGTTTGCTTTCGCTTACGCCAACGTGGCATGAGAGTAGCAGCAGGCATCGGCCCTGTTTGCCCTGAACGTAGGTTCCAGGGGCGAAACCCGGGCGGATGCAAAGATTTCTGCCTTCGTCGCTGTTGCGGCGAAGCAGATTGGGGAGACAAGTCACGTTTGCGCCCAGCCTTTGGTGGTGCTGGACGGTTTGTAACCTGAAATTTAGTGTTCATAACTGATAAGTCAGAAATGTCCGAAGCCTCTGAGTCGCTGCTGTAATTCAGTGGTCGTGCAAGGCGATGTTTAGATTTGCCTATAGGAATACTCTCTGACGAGGTATTCAAAGAAGAAGTAGCCCGCGTTGGTGCAGAGTTATCCGGAAACGGCGCAGCAATAGTCTTGGCAATGGTTGGAGGGAAAGGAACGATACTAGTATTCGAAGAACTCGATTCGAGCCTTGGTCTCATGGGAGAATCAGGTTGCGTGTGTAGAAACCCGTCTGGAGGAGGGGAGGGTGAAGGAAAAATCACTGGAGATTCTTCAAAAATGTTTGTTGGTTCGTCCAAAATTTCTGGCGGTTGAACATGAGATATAGACTCTTGAGTCTGTGGAACAGAAGGTTGAGTAGGGTTGATTATGAAATCGATATTTCGTTCATGATACTTGCGACACTAATCAACGTGTACGTATTGAAATTGGTTGTCAGGTTTCTCCAGAACAATATTATTTTCAAAGATATTTGCCACCCGATATGGACCTTCGTAGCTGGGTGCAAATTTCTTAACTAAAATATGCGAAACAGAAGACTGGAAGTGCGTTTCCACGAGAGTGAGATCTCCAACGACAAGATCTGGTTCCCTTCGCCTAGTATTATAATATCTTGCTTGAGCCGCTTGTGCTCCTAGCATTGCAACACGAGCTTTTTCTGCCATGATTCGTACTGATTGCGGAGTTCGTCGCTGGTTTAGTTCGTCGATAATCCCCGTTAAATTTTCAAAAGGGGTTTTAATTTTGCGACCCAGAAAAGTTCTGCAGGAGTAATTTTAGTAGACTCGTGGACAGACGAGCGGAGGGCGAACGCAAAAAGCTCCAAATGGTCATCCTATCTTTCATGATGATCCATTACAAAAGTCGCAATCATTTTCACTAGCGTGCGGTTAACGCGTTCCGCAGGACTACTCTGGGGATGATATGGGGAAATGAATTTATGTTTAATGTGTAGTCTCGCACACATTCTTTCAAAAATGTCAGAAATAAATTAAGGACCATTATCCGAAACTACTTTATTAGGTGCACCATATCTAGAAAATACTTCATTAACTAAGACATTACAAATAACTTCTGCCGTAGCGGCTTTAATGGGAAAAACTTCAACCCATTTAGAAAAATTATCAGTTAGTACTAGAACATAACGAGCTTTATTTTTAACAGATAATTTTATAAGGTCCCAATAAATCTATTGAAATAATATCAAACACATGAGAACTTGAACTAGATTTCAAGTGACCGACCGGTCTTACATTACGGTAATTATTAATCTGACACAAGTGACATGATTGAACGTATGCGAGGCCACTTTGGTACATGCCAGGCCAATAGGCAACATCCCGCAATTTACAACGGGTCTTGCGAATACCTAAATGGCCTGCAAGAGGTTTGTCATGAAATTCGTTTAAAAGGGCCATTCTAAGGGTTCGCGGAATACATGGGCGAAACTCTGCCGTAGTAGTCCTAGATTTTGTATAATAAAGAAGACCCTCTATTACTTCAAAATGTTGTGACCTTCCAGGCAGAGAAGGATCACTTTGTGGGGGCGAACCCGCAAGCAAAAAATTATGTATCGTTGGCCAGTCATTAATGTATCGTTGGCCAGTCATAGTCCCAGTTCTTTATGTTCAACATTAATATGTTCTTGAAGTAATTAAATAAATGGTGTGTGATCTTGTATCAGAAAAACAGATGCGATGGAGATAACCTATTTAGAAATGAATGTAAGGGAAAACGAAAGTTAACGTATGAAGGGGAATACCTCAAACACAGATGTTTCACATGTAATGCCTGGTAAGTTAAAAGTGATCATTGCGTGAATGAAGTAAACGCAAAGTTTTGACGAATTTCGACGTAAAGCGAAATAAATTGGGGAAAAAAAGAATGTGGTTAGGTGTGTTCATACTGACTTTGACGAGGTGAATTAGCAATAAATATTTGGATATACATGAAAAAAGTGTAAAACCAACTCATTAAGAAAATTATTTTTGGGGAAAGTATGAAATTTTAGTTTATGTCATGATAATAAATGTCGGTGGAACTTATTCTAAAGTTAAAAAATATATCTGAAGTTTTAGTTACATTTCTGATATTAGGAAAGTTTGTATGGAAATGTGAGAGTGATCGAGTCGAAAAGAAACAAGTTTGTTGGAATGAAACAGGAAAAAATTACTATGAAGAAAAAAATCGAAGTACAGTGTAAAGCAAAGTTAAACAAAATACGTAAACGTAGAACACTTTTTGGAAAAATAGATTAAGTCGTTATACAGAAAAAATAACTAAGTCTTTCTTAAAAAAATGATTACATTTCTTTGGAAAAATTCGATATTTTAGCTACATGTTGAGAATAGCTGCTTTTCTGGTGAGTTAGGAAATTGCTATGTAGGGGGAAAAAATGTTTGCTAAGAATATGATGTTTAGTGGAAGTACGGACTTGGTCGCTATGTCTCCAGAATGAATGTTCTTTCTGTTGATTTAGAAAAAATATACTGAAAATATATTGCAAATAATATAAATTTTATCGTAAGAAAGAATGCTTTGGAATGAATGTCTTGAAAATGAATGCTTTCCCTGTTGAGTCAGTTAAAGAAAAGTATAGCAAATTAGGATAGAATGAAAAAATATGAATATTTCACATACATGCAGGTTTTTAGGAATACTTAAAAGTGAGTTGGAAAGTGAGGGAAACAAAAATTCTGAAGTGCTTGGTACATCTTGTGATATCAAGTCGTTAAGAAACGTTTACTCAAATGAAATGAAAAAATAAAGTCATAGTAAAGAAAATACTAATACAATCGAATTTTAACTGTCATAGATCTGTATATTTCTCGTATACCCACGAAAATGTAAGATAGAAAAAATTATTAAGTTATACATTTAAAAGAAAGAAAGAAAAGTGGCTTACATATGAAAAAGAAATAATAATAATGAAGAAACGCCTGTTGAAAAGAAATAGAAAAGTAAAGTTGGAATAAAGAAAATACTGTTGCCGTCCAATTTTTACCACTACAGATCTGTATATTTCTCATAAATGTAAGCTTTTAGGAATACTTAAAAGTGAATTTTGAAAAAATATTACGTTGCATGAAGAAACAAAACAAAAATATATATGAAGTTTTGCTACATCTTGTGATATTAAGTCGTTAAGAAACGTTGGTTGAAATGAAATGAAAAAATAAAGTCTGAATCGTGAACATAGAATAATATTCAAAAACACAAACTTAAGTTAAATAGGGGAAAATGCGAAAAAAAAATGTGTGTCAGAAGGAAATGTAAAAATAAAGAAAATACTGTTTCAATCGAATTTTTTAACTGCTATATATCTGTATATTTCTTGTACATACAGGAAACAGCGATGTAAAAAAAAGTTAAGTCACATTTAAAGCAAGTAAGAAAAAAATAGTTTAAGAGGAGAAAAAATAAATCTGAAGTTTTGTCACATCCGGAAATTCAAGTCGTTAAGAAACGTTGGTTGAAATGAAAAAAAATAAATTCAGAATATAAGTATGAGGCAGTTTGCAAAGTTTGAAATAACATAATGGACGAATACGCGAACATAGAATGATATTCAAAAACATATATTAAGTTAGATAGCGGGAATTGAGAAGGAAAAAAACATCTCTAAGAAAGAAATGTAAAAATACAGTAAGAATGGAGAAAATATTGTTTCAATCGAATTTTAACTACTATAGATGAAAGAAATGGAAAAATACAGTAAGAATGAAGAAAACATTGCTTCAATCGAATTTTAACTACTATGGATCCGTATATTTCTTGTACACACATAAAAAGTGAGATAGAAAAATAGATTAAATCATACATTAAAAGCAAGTAAGAAAAAAAAAACAGTTTCAGAGGGAAAACAATTAAAAATATGAAGTTTCGTCACATCTTGCAGAACAGATATCAAGTCGTTGAGAAACGCATGTTCGTTTAAATCTGAAAAAAAAACGATACTGTTACGAACAAATTGTATGTATGTCTGCTATAGATTTGTATATTTCTTGCACAAACATGAAACAGATATAAAGAAAACCATATTAAATCACACATTAAAAGCAAGTAAGAAAAGTTCTTTGCTTAGGAAAAAGAAACAATAACGAATAAACGTTTGGTTGTTTGAATCAGAAACAATAAAGCCTCGATAAAAGTAGTTGTTAGTTTGTAAAGTTAGGAAATAAAATAATGTTGGCACATCGAGAAGTTTAACGAGTACGCAAGTATTAAGAAAAAAGTAGATTAAGATAATGCATTAAAAGGTACATTCACTGAATAATCATAAAAGAAAATACGAAAAAATAAAAAAAATGTTTAACTATGTATAAAACATTGCGGCTTTGTATGGTGGATAAAGGTACAACGTTAAAAAATGTAACAGAAAATGTCCTGAACACGTAAATATATTAATAAACAATCGTGTTTTAAGATTATGTCTGCAACACAAAACTTTGTAAAACGTCTTTATGTTGGTACGTCCGTTGAAAATGTGTGAAGTTCAAAGAAAATAAAAAAAATCGTTACGTTGAAAAAATTATGGAAAAAATAAGGAATAAATTCGTTGTAAAATGATCAAGTTATTGAAAAAAAATCAGTCTTGGAGTTTAACAGAATTTGAAATGACGTCATCTTCTCCTCTTGCCCCATTCTTATCATGACTGTATCGGTGATGTCATAGTATTGCTTGCTAGCACGGCGATGTCACCCAATGACTCCTACCAAAACACGTGGCACACAAAATGGTATTCTCGGAGAAAACGATGACTCATCGCAAAACACATGGCACACAAAATGGCATGGTCGGAGAAAACGATGACTCATACCAAAACACGTGGCACACAAAATGGTATTCTCGGAGAAAACGATGACTTATACTAAAACACGTGGCACACAAAAATGGTATTCTCGGAGAAAACGATGACTCATCTCAAAACACGTGGCACACAAAATAGCATGGTCGGAGAAAACGATGACTCATCTCAAAACACGTGGCGTACAAAAGATGGCCGGAAGGAACACGTGGAAAAAACTGGCGGCGACTGACGTCATGATTGACCACAACCGTCTGTGAGGGAGCACGTGGCCGCAGTGGGCGGGGTCGATATGAGCACGTGGGCAGCAGTGGGGCACCGTGGGGCTTTTCCTTTGTCATTAAAACCCCCATTTCTTACTACTGTTATCCGACCCTGAAAAGGACCTCTATGAATATTAATTGTGGTTCTACTCAGAAACATTTATTATGACGGAAAAGTTTTGTTTCCTTATAAATAGGAAGGTATCTATATGGCGGAAAAATAATCAACTGATTACGTGAATTTAAAATTTGTTGATTATGGGCCAGCGAATAACTGTGTGATGATGAGAATCAACACGACAAAGCAATGATCTGGGTAAATACGAGAATTCAGTAAGAATAAATATTCTAGAATATGTCCTGCTAAATGAATTTTTTTATTTCCCTCTATTAATTTGTTTTTGAGGGGGCACCAATATTTCTCCCTACTTGAGTGTCAGCCTCTGTAAATGGACCAACTTAATTGAGAGAGTGATTGACTGTTATATGTTGAAATCCGAAGCTTCTCAGGTTCTAGTATGTGTTACACTGAGCTGTCATGACTGTGCACAGTAATAAAGGCCGTATGAAAAAAAAAACTTACGGGCTTCCGCTCAAAGCAAACTCTCAAAACACATAGCGGAGCTAACAGCTGCTAAGCGAGAAAGGGAATGCCAACGAAAAAGCTGACGTGATCTGTCAGGAGATCTGCAATCACGATAAATCGCAGAGTGTTAACCAAGTTTGGAAATATAGCTCGCAGCGAACATCACTGAGGACAAAACACATTTCAAAATGAGTAACCATAAGTTTAAATGGTAACCTAATCCTCCGCAAAGTGGTACGAGAGAATTTTTGAGGTAGTGTTCATATTACGTAATGACGCCCGAAAAGACCCAGTCTGAAATGGAAAAGAAAAGAAAAAATATCGGCGAAGGTTCCGCAGGAATACAGGTATCACTTCAGCTGTGCCTCTCTTTTGTGTTATGAGTTATTTTTGAAAAACGTTTAATGTTCAGGCGGGGTCGTAATTTTTCTTTCCATTGGGGAACAGAAAATGTCTTTAAGAGAGCAGTGTAGGGAGTCGCTGTTCACTATTCCTCCTACGTTCACGACCTGAAGCCAGATCTGTTGGATTTTTACTCTTCCGCATTGAAAGTAGTGGCTATTTTAAGGACATGTGGTGACAAAACAATGTTCGAAAACACTGATTTTATTATGCAGAAGCAAAACCTGTTCTTCTCAGTAACAACACATCTCAAAGATCTTGCGAAATTCAAAGACGCCATCAAAGTTATTCCATTTTCGGTTGGATGACTCGCTGTAGTTGGGATATAGATATTATCTTTTTAAGTTCTTTAATCGCTAAAAGACACCGAAAATAATTTGTAGCTATTCTCCCGCTGTCGATTATCATTTTTTTCTTTCTCAATAAGTATCGAAAGCCCTTCTCACTCCCTCTCGCTACACATGAGAAAAGATAACATTGTGGTGTTAGTCTAATAGATTTTTCGAAGTCAAAATTTTTAAATGTACAATACACACTGCTGGCCACCCAAAATGCAACCCTAAGAAGGAAGCATCCGATTGGCCTGAAATTCGCAGCATGCGTCACCCGTGGGAGTACATACAAACAATTAGCATTGCAGGGCATATGCAAATCATGTGCGCCCGGCGCTCCACCGAGAAGCACTATAAGAAGTGTGAAAAGAAGGCAGGGTGTAAGTAGTGGAAGTGTGTTGTGCTGCCGGACCTGTGCGTGGGAAGCTTCCTGATGCCTCGTCACACAATATGGCAGTCATTCCAGCACGTTTCGGGGTTTGACAGGGGACAAATAGTAGAGTATAGCGAAAACGGTTTATCGTACCGAGACATCGGCGCCCGTGTGGGACGACATCCAGCCACAGTTAGGCAAGTATTTATTCGGTGGGCGCAGGAGGGACGAACGGAAAGACGTGAGCGAATGCCCAAGCCGCGGCACACCACCGAACTAGAGGACCGGCATGTTGTGTGGCGGGTATTGACGGCTCCCAACGCCACATCACGAACGTTAGCGCAGGAATTAGGGTGTGCTGTGCAACAACCTGTGTCAGCACGTACCGTTCGACGTCGTCTGCAAGAACGGGGACTTGTCGCACGGCGCCCCATTGTTCCGATTACCATTGAGGTGACACCACCGACGACTGCGGCGGCAGGTGGCCGTTGAACGCCGCAGCTGGACTACAGAATGGCACGACATTTTCTTCTCCGACGAATCCCGCTTCTGACTACAACACCACGATGGTCGGATCCGCGTGTGGCGGCTCAGCGGTGAGAGACTGTATGACACCTGCATTGTGCATCGCCATAGGGGTCCGTCGCCTGACGTTATGATTTGAAGCGCAATTGGATATGACTCCCGCACCGTCTGGTACGCATCGCCAGTACATTCAACAGCCGCCGCTACATCTCCGACGTTTTGGAGCCCGTAGTCCTCCCTTACCTGCAGGACCATCCAGCGGCCACATTTCAACAGGACAATGCGCTCCCGCACGTGGCACGTATCGTCTAAAAATTCTTCACGGACCACCAGGTGTCACTGCTATTGTGGCCCACCAGGTGTCACTGCTACTGTGGACCACCAGGTGTCACTGCTACTGTGGACCACCAGGTGTCACTGCTACTGTGGCCCACCAGGTGTCACTGCTACCGTGGCCCACCTGTTCTCCTGATATGTCGCCCATCGGACACGTCTCGTCGATGATCGGCAACCGAGTGGCCCGGCAAGCACCACCCGCGGCTACGCCTGATGAACTGTGGCAACGTTTGGAAGCAGCCTGGACCGACATACCCCAAGCCCACATCCAAAGCCTCTTTTCGTTCAATGCCGCGGTGTGTAGCGGCCGTTATTGACAGCTATGTGGGCCACTCGAACTATTGATGTCTGCGTGTTACGCAAGTCGCACGGGCCTGTAAGCTCAATCGTTTCGTCTTTGTATCTTTTGTCATGTGTCCAGTTAATCTAGCTTTGCTATCTCGTGTCCTTCTTGGTTTTGTATTTTGAGTGGCCAGCAGTGTAGTAAGAGTGTTTAGCCGATTTTAAAAAGAAACGACTCGACGATTCACCAATAATTTAAATTCAGAGACAATCAACTACGGTTGATTATATAAATGTGGTATCGTATTTATGTGTACTGGAAAGAAACCTAGAAATAGAAGAACCAATAATTGCATCAAATAACATCGAAAATGAGTTCTACTAATTTTAAAAGCAAACACGAAGAAAGATGTTCAATATGCTTACATGCGTTAATATTTAATTTTGCGAAACCTAACGCCTACAATCACTGCCCAAAATCCCGCATCTTTATTAACGGAATGAAAAGCAGGCCCTTCCAGTCAGTGGAAAATCGGTCATTTCGCAGTCAACATCGTTGTTATTCTGAAATTGTTTTCCTCGGTTATATTCTTGATATCCAATATAAAAATAAAAATGTATATAAGGCCTTTAAGCGGTAGTCTCAGTATTTTATTTAAATAAACCTACGGATTTGGCTCGCTCGCATCGGTTAATAAAACCTGTTGATTTATCTTTCCACTGCTGATAGGTGCCATTACATCTAATCAAGAGGGGTAAGTTTGTACGTTGCAATCAATGTCCTTCTAGGCTTGGAAGTCTATCCACCACTTCACAAAAACGATATGTAAGGGTCCCTAGATGTCTGAAATTGGCATTTCAGACAATATTATTTTGTTTGTGTTATAAAATTATGTACAAAAGTAACACGTGAAAGGGTAGGAAGCCGGTTTTTGTTGGTAGTAACAAAGGAAATATGTCAATTTTTCGAAAATTGTTTCGTACAAGTGCGCGGCAGGACTCTCTCGTGGACTTTGGGAATATCAATATTGTTATTAGTTATGAATTATTTGGTCATTGTAAATGAACTGATATTATTATATGTATTTCAGTGCGCTTCTGTTCCAAAAAGTTGTATTACGAATCAAAACTCCGAGAGGATCTGCTTTGTCGTTTGTACTATTGGTATTTTTTCAGTGTCTCTGTGTTACAGAAGGAGAGCTATCTCTGTTCCCTATTATGACAGTAAACATGTATGAATTATTCCCTAAGATTAATGGGCCTATACATTTCTGCTTTCTGAATGTTTTAACAATAATGTGACTAAAAACGCTGAAATCCGTTTTATTGGTGTAGTATTAGAAACACTAGTACAAACACGCTAGCTTTCACCACCACGGGTGGCTTCTTCAGGCATAAGTATTCCAATGCAAAAACAAAAACAAACAAAAAACAGAGTTTCAGTTATGAATTCAAAAATAGAAGTTTGTTATAGTTATTACAGAACGTGCGCGTCATACTCGAGATGTGTGATTAGGAGCGCGCGTATTAATGAGCGTGCGCCATACATGTGGGAGGTCCATTGAAGTTTCCTCGTTACATATCCCGTGACTGGATAGGATTTCTATAGTTTCTCTGAGGAGGGTGGCTCTGGCGGTTGTGTATCGTGCTATTTTCTTTATTTGTCCCCAAAGAGGTGTTGCAGAGTTGTTGGCTACTTCACGCGCTAGTGCCGTAGTGAGAAGTCCTCTTTTGACATCTCTTTGATGTTCCTGGAGTCTTAGCCTCAGAGACCTCTTGGTCATGCCCACATAGTTCTTGTTTGTTCCGTCCGGGTACAAGAGGGGTATAGTGTATACTCCCGCATCTTCCAGGTCCACGCCGCCGTTTTTTGTTGATGCGAGACAAGATGCTATTGTCCTAGGTGCGGTAATCCCTATGCCGAAACCAAGTTTTTTTAAGGAATTTTTTAGGAAATATGTGAAGCCTGGTACATACTGGCATGAGCCTATATATTGTAGTTTTTGGGTAGGGCATATGGTGCCACGGGATGCGAGTTTAGACTTTGTCTGGTGTATGATCTGATCTACCATGCTGGGTGAGTGTCCTGCAGAAAAGGCTAAAGATCTTAGGGTGTCAAGCTCGGCGTGGAGTGCGGCGTTGTCTGATGAGTGGGTAAAAGCTCGCCTAGCCCTGTGTCGGAAAAGTGCTAGCTTTCTCTCCTTGGGGTACGATGAGGAAGGCAGTATGACATTAGGAACATAGGTAGGTTTGTAGTGGACACTAGTGCTGAGGTACCTGGATGGAGACTTCTTGACCAAAACATCCAGGAACGGTAGGGATGCATTTTTCTCTCTCTCCATAGTGAACTTTATTGCAGGGTGTTCCAAATTGATTGTGGTGAGAAACCGATTTAGTTCCTCCTCGGTGTTTTTCCAGATGAAGAAAACGTCATCTGCGTATCGTAACCATGTACATGGGGTTGGTCCAGGTGCGCTGAGTATCCGGTCTTCTAGGGGTCGTAGGATTGCTTCGGCCAGTACTGCAGAGAGGGCGGAGCCCATTGGGACCCCTTTGGTCTGCTTGTAGGTATTGTCCTGGAAGCTAAAATAGTTAGCATCTGCAACTAGGTCAATGACTTTGGATATCTCCATCAGCGTATTTTCATTGTAAAGCGATGAATCGGCGAGTGCTTGCTTTAGGGTGTTTGTAGCTTCCTTAACAGGAATTGAGGGGTACAGTGAGATAATATCAAAACTTGAAGACGCTTGAAGCATCTTGGAGTTCCAATTGTGTGCATGAAACACACAAACAATCTTAATCATTGTCACTTTTGCATGTCTCCAACAATTGGACACGGTATCAATACAGACGTTTGACGTGGACCAGGAACATCAAACAAAGGTCTTCGCCCTTTCCACGGTTTTATATGTGAGTCACGGAAAAATTATCATTGGCTGCCACCGGGAATCGAACCCAGGGTCTTCCACTTACACGCCAGATATGCTTCCACTACACCACAGCGGCCTCGAATTCCTCCAGACTCACACCCGCTAACTGCCACGCTAATTTGGCAGGTTGCTTCTTGGAGCCCCTAACAATGCTATGAATTAACCAAAGTTAGTAAGCAGCAACTGAAGAAAAAATTAGAAGGCGGGTGAATAATTAATACAGACATTTGACGTGGACCAGGAATATTAAACAAAGGTCTTCGCTCTTTCCACGTTTTTATAAGTGAGTTGCGGAAAAATTATCATTGGCCGCCACCGGGAATCGAACCCAGGGTCTTCCAGTTACCCTCCGGATATGCTTCCACTACACCACAGCGGCCTCGAATTCCTCCAGACTTACACACACTAACTGCCCAGCCAATTTAGTAGGTTGCTTCTTGGAGCCCCGCACAATGCTAGCGATTCATCAAAGATAGTAAGCAGCAACTGAAGAAATAATTAGAAAGCGAATGAATAATTAATACAGACATTTGACGTGGACCAGGAACATCAAACCAAAGTATTTGCTCTTTCCACGTTTTTATACGTGAGTAACGAAAAAATTCTCATTGTCCGCCACCGGGAATCGAACCCAGGGTTTTCCAGTTACGCATATTTAACACTGCTGGACAATTGCTAAGGCCGGATCATAAACGGCTATGTAGCGCATAAAAAAGTAAGTGTGGTTGGATGCCAAGTGAAATAAAATAATGTCAGAATGTCAGGACATTAGAAGAAAGACAATTTATTGTGCTCTGAAATCCTGAAGGCTTTGGAACGTATTCAAGGGACAAGCAGGCCATTTGGTGCAGAATACGTAAACCTGAAAAAATGCAATTACTGTCCGCAGGCGTTCCGGCGTAAGATGTCAATACGGGATATGGCCACCATGGAGGGCGATGCAAGATTCCACACGTCGTGTAATGCTTTGCACAACATTATCAAGCAGCAGTTGGGGTAATTTATCCCATTCCTCTGTCAGTGCACGGATGAGGGTGTCCTTGTTTTTGGAGGGCATTGGCGACCAGCAAGCCTCCTCCCCAAAGCATCCCACACATTTTCAATGGGATTCTGATCTGGAGAACGTTCTGGCCATACGAGGCGTTGAATATCCTCGCTCTAAAGACACTCCTGGACAGTGACTGTTCGATGACATGTTGCGTTGTCGTCCATGAAAATGAATCTATCACCGACAGCACCACGGAACATGTGAACATGAGGTAGCATAATATCATTAATGTACCGTTGGCCAGTCATAGTCCCAGTTGGAAGCATATAGAGGGACGTACGGCCATTTATCATGATGCCAGCCCATACCATGATACTACATGTCAGATATCGGTCCCTTTCCTGTATGTTTGCTGGACAATATTCAGTACCACTATCACGCCAGATCAGTTGTCGTCGACAATCAGACGATAGACTGTATCTATTTTTACAACAAAAGAAACTACTGCAGATTATTTGAAATTAAATATTAGTATTTTATGCTGTCTTTGATGCTGAATTCACTATTTTTCTGTTAAATGAACTTTTTTTCTCGTAGTACAAAAATATTTCATGACACACGATTTTTTTTGCTGCAATATTTAAAGAATATATGTGCGCATATGTTGTGTGTGGTCGGTTAGAATCAGGCACTCCAGGAAATTTAACCTAGCCTTAACACTGTGCCAACTGCTTCTGTTACTGAAAGACGGTGGCTCTGTGTTTAGCCTACATTAGATTGCAAGGTTGTGTGCTACCATGGCTGTATTTCCGTCTACGAACTTAGGGGTCCAGAAAAATTTAATTTGTAAATTTATTTGTTCCACGAAATCTTAGGTGTCCAGAAAAATGTAATTTCTTAATTTATTTGTTGCACAAATTCATAGGTGTCCAGAAAAATGTTCCAAATAATTTTTCCAGTGCATGCAATCCAAAAATGTTTTTATGTAAGTTATTTTTGCTACGCACGTGTCAACATATATAAATTATTTTTAGGATGCTCGTGTTAACAGATAACAGTTCTACTGAGCGATGCCATAAGGCTGAACGATATTGCCCATTGACAGACAAACGCCTGGTTCACTTCTCTGTCTAGAGAAAACAAAGTCGACTGAGGGTGAAATCCGTCAGACGTAGTGCAAATTCAAAGATCACGCGGGGTACGCAATCCTATTAGAGTTATCAGGCGACCTGGGCGCTTTTGGTTATCTGAATGGTCTGGCGTCCTGGGCATCGTTATAGGGAAAGGGTTAAGTGAACTGTTCGAGAATTGTTTTTGTTATTATAGCATAATCCAGTTACATATATGTGAAAAAAGAGATTAAACGTGAATATCCAAATTAAGATCTGTCAAAAACTGGAAGACGATAGAAGAAATTTAGAATGAAACTGATATTAAAATTGCTGAGAACACTTTGGGAAAGGTAAAACAAAATTTCTAACTGCATTTTATTTTAATTTTTTCCTTATTCAATAATTCTGCCATTCGGTACATTTTAAGATGCAATGAAGTGAGCCCATGAAACTATGTAACTGGTCTGTAATGTTGTTTAGATAGCTGGTAGAGGTCATAGTTTGTTGTTCAGGAAATACTGGTGTCAGGATTTCCCAGCAGAGTTTTCTCAAAGCAATAAATTATCTGCACCGCCTTGTTTTCGAACAACGGTGTATCCCGGTGCCAATACTTTACATGTAAAGGACGCACACGTACTCAGCCGTCCGCATGGTGCAAAAGGAAAAGAAGTTCATCTGACAAGATGGCCTAAAGGATCTGAGTGCCATTTGCAGCAGGATTCGTGTGTTGTGACACATCACTCCCGTAACCAACATTCGAATTGCCAGAGACTTGCGCAACATAATCCCTTTTGTTGGCTCGTGTCTTTTGAAATAGTTTCCTTTCGCCTCTAGCGTCCGTGTGCCCTGGATGGGACACCTCTTTTCCGGTGGTTCATGATTTATATCTCCTCGGAAGACTTTTTCAAAGTATTAACCACGGCTGATCGTGAGCACTCTACAAGAGTTGTCATCTCGAAGATGGCCTGACACATTCGCCTGGCCATTACAATTTGACTTTTGTCAAACTCATTTAGGTCGGCTGTTTTCCCATCTGAAGAACAAGAATAACACTGATTAACAGAGCCAACTGTCACGTGTCATTTATAACATTACATGACTTACGCACGTTTCTTCCTTTACCTGTAATAATTGGATTTGCTTAAAAACACGCTGCTCATATTGTTTGGTTATTCTGTATTTTTTCAGTTGTACTCTTTTTAAATAGGTGATTGTTGTATCATTTGTTTTATTGAAAACGATACACTCCCAGAATTGCTGTGCTACCAAATATTTGGCTTTTTCATTAGAAGGCATCCGTAAGCAGCACACGTAAGATAGAAGAGACTGTCGCTTGTAAGGAATTTCTGGAGGATCTCTCACAAGGGTACAAAAATAATCTGCCATCACTGTTGCATTCCATTTCCTTTGGTAAGTTTTTCAAGGTAGTAATATACTAGTGGAACCGTTACCCGTGTTTGTCACTGACAGAACCCTAGTTATTCAGGATGAAAGTTTAAAAAGTGTAATTTTGATTATATGTTTCACCCTTCTCTCTCGTAGCGATTCAGGAGGGTTTCTTCGAGCTCCTGTTAATTGCCAACCTTATGGTTTCGTAGAAGTTTGCGGTGACTTGCTGATAAGTATTCCAAGCTAACTTTTCATCACCTGTGAGGATATCATCAAAACACTTATATCGGAATACTGACGTATCTGTGGACTGACAAATACACCTTCCTTGATCTTGTCCTCACCAAGTCTTCGCCATTTATCACGATAGTAGAAAATCCTGCCCCATTTCGATCAGTGGTCTTTACAAAATGTCCCATTATTCTAAGTTCGATGCGGAAAAGAGGGAGCAAGGACTTGCTGGATTATACAAGAGGTTCGTTAGGTACAGTCTTTTCGCACAGTTCAAGTGGTTGTCGTAAGTGTCCTCCTTGTAGGAGAATATCGTGGAAGGGCTCTCCCGGAGATAGATGAAAAAGTAAAACTTTCTATAACCGTTCTGTGGTCTCATGAAGTTGACAATGACCTTCAGATTACCACAAATCTGCCAATTTTATTTGTCGTAGTTGACGGTGTGTAACAATTGATTTGTGCTATTGTACGCTTCTTTAATGTGGACAGCACACCCTAATAGAAGAGAGAGTAAAACGTTTCTACTATTGTAGCGGTACAGCTTTTAAGTTCAATTTAGACGAATTAATGAACTGCTTCTGTTCATCGTCTTTGTAGTCAATTTGCAGTGGATCTACTTTATCACAGTAGGATCTACTTTATCACCGCAAGTAATGAGGTTATGTGTTACTTTTCATAAATGGAAGCAGCAGATCTTTATGCCGAGAGCGAAACATAGACACATTCTTATTTTCTTCCAGAAAATTCCATTGCTGCAGTCTGAAACCCAATGCTTTAGTTTTTGGCAATTCCAGATCTTTCACTATATCATTCAATTCACTCTGGGTAATTTTACGTGCCAGTGCAGTTGTTCAATGAGCTCGAAATCAAAGTTCTTGATGTAAATGCTTCCACAGGTGACACAGGTGACGGATTTTGACTGGCCTTACTT
Organism: Macrothele yani; assembly: GCA_039090855.1. Classification (NCBI taxonomy): domain Eukaryota; kingdom Metazoa; phylum Arthropoda; class Arachnida; order Araneae; family Macrothelidae; genus Macrothele; species Macrothele yani. The sequence continues at coordinate 57,374 of JAYWMT010000256.1, forward strand.
CCTTCTTCAAAGTATAAATATCTGGCGGGGTCTGGAACAGGAAATTCTTTCCCGTGAGGTACTGGACACTTTGCTGAAAAAATATTCCGATAGGTCGAAGGCCTTTATTTTTTCTTAGAAATACCATGTCCAATGCATCAAACAATGGTCTTCGCTCTTTCCACGTTTTTATAAGTGAGTCACGGAAAAATTGTCATTGGCCGCCAAGGGGAATCGAATCCAGGATCTTCCAGTTACGCTCAGGATTTGCTTCCCCTACACTACAGCGGCCTAGAATTCCTCAGACTCACACACGCTAGCTGAAAATCCAATTAAGCAGGTTGCTTCTTGGAGCCCTGCACAATGCTGGGGATTCACAAAAGATAGTAAGCAGCAACTGAAGAAATAATTAGAAAGCGAATTAATATACACTGGCGGACAATTGCTAAGGACGGACGACAATAGCAACGATAGCAACCATAAAATGGAAGGCTGGAAAATGTGGAAATTAGCTTAAGTGCGGGATACAGTAAGACGTGTTGTGCGTATGCAAATTTTGGATTAACGAACTTGTTCGTGACGTCATAGCGCTGATAAGAGATATAAAGGATTTGACACGTATTGACCGTTGTTGCTCAAACACAAAGTTGAAAGGGAAAGAATCAATTGACGAACTTGCAATTTTCAGTATGTCTTCCCGACATCACCTAGATGATTTTACGCGTGGCCGTATTATTGGCAAGATTGAAGAAGGACCAAAAATAACAGATGTTGCCAGGGAGTTCGACGACAGCCACAGTGTTGTTTCAAGGCTTTGGAAATCATTTCAAACACATGGAGAGTGTAGCAAACGTCACGGGGAGGTCGTGTTCGCAGTACGACACCCGCAAAAGATCGATACATAGTGCTATCAACAAAAAGACACCGGCGCAGCACAGTTAGTGAGGAAGCAAATCAGTTTATGGCTGCTACTGGTAGGCGGATCTCCCGAAAAACTGTCGCCAGACGTTTGCATGAAGGAGTATCTAGCAGATGTTTAGACTTCTGCCTTCAGGCCATTTCCCTTCAACTTTCGAAATACCCGAAGCGTTGATAGGTTCCGCATAGCCATATGAGCTTGAGAAAGAATTACATTGTGCGTTTTAGTCCAATCGTAAAGTGATCACACCTGTTGCATTGAGTGTCGCTACAAAAAAACAAGTGTTATGCTGCTGGATAATGTACAGTATCACATCCAAACAGCATTCTGTGTAAAGCTATAGTATTTTATCAGTAAATAAAAAACCAAGTAAAAATACTATGGAATATAGGCCACTAGGCTCGAACGTTCGTATATAAGTTCAAACATATGAAAATAATTATTTTCAGTAGCTTTTTATAGTATCATATAGTGCATAACTAACATTACATATGAAAAAAGATGTATAAGGAATACAAATCACCCCGGGCCAATTGTAAAGCATACCTAACAAAATACAGAACACTCTAAATGCATTGCTTGGCCCTTAAAAGCCTACGCGTATTTACTAAAATCACCCAAACACAAAATGATGAAAACAAGTGCTGCATACCTTCATAAGGAATTCGTAATTCATTAATGCATCTACTAAACCTTAAAAGAAGTATTAAATAATTAAATTAAATTGCAAGCATCCAATACACTTATAAAATTCAATCTAAATATCAGCCTGCCACCAATCATATCAATTCAATCAAATCAAATCAATCACATTGAAAGCAACTTTCTGTAGGTGTGAGATCAGAGCTGCTCCACATTTTTAGCATTTAAACTTAAGGCAATGCATATACTTTCCAAACTCTAACATTTCATGAATTGTAACTCTTCATCTTTCCTACCTGAACATATGTTCATTCCTCTTTTCAAGGACGTCAAGGAGTATTAATTATTTGAAAGTAAACATTTCGCAGAAATGTTTCAGAGGTTTGCCAAACTTTGAGGTCTGAAAAGCAATCGTGATAATAATAATACAACGTGTCAAACATATTTCCGATCAGAATGTGATATTTAAAGCTGCAAAAAAGAGGTTAATCGTACTTTCAAAAGCATGTAGAAAATATTCGTACAATCTGAGCCCATGTCGGATGAAATTTCGGAGTCAAAACGACCATGAAAAAGATTTTCAGTACAGCGGCGAACACCGGGGAACTTAAAGAAAAGCTCATTAAGAAATATCAACATATTCTCTGTTTCTAAGTTAGAGAAACAAACCAAGCAATTAATTGCTCCCCCCACCTAAGAAAACGTATGCGCTGCCATCGGATCTACGCTTTTGCAAACTCACTCAGACTGTTTTTAGGTTTATAGTCTATCAAACTTCCATAATTCCAGTCGAATTCTTTTCCTCATTAAAGGCAGGTAACACCACACCCTAACCCTGTCCCAGCCAATAACGCTTCAAGAATTATGGAAATGTCATGCTATCTGACGAACCTTTTCCCACTTTGTTTGAAGTGGTACTAAATGTAGCGAAATTTTTCACGGCAAAGTACTTTATTCTGCAGCGTCATACTGACACAGTAACAGCTTTTTCTTTGAAGTGATGCTACATGACATGCTAGAGTAAAGCTAAGGTGATACAGTTGCGACGTTCGCAATAGCACGAAATTTAAAATCACTGTTAAATAATGAGTCTTAAGTAAAATACAAGTGGGGCATCACAAGTTCTCATTCACTGTATTTAAACAGTTTTTAATCTCCTCACGTGCAAAAGTATAGCAATATCTCGTAGCTGAGCAGAGAAATATATTTTGGGTTTAGCTTTAGCAGAAGTGTTAAATTTAATGATTCCCAGGCTTTGCTTAATGAATTCATGCGCTTTGAGTTCTTCTGCTTTCTAAAATGGTCAAACAAAACTATCAAACACTCTTAGAAGGGGGAGACCTGAAACGCCAAACTTCTCGTATTATTCATATATTTTCCCATGCTTGCTGACTATGCAATAAATAATGCCTTTCTTTTTTAATAAAACCAACTGGTTTCTAAATTCGCTTGAAAGCTATATATGACTCTAAATAAGAGTGAAATTCAATGTCTTTTTTCAACTCCGTAAGATTTCATATCATTAATTCCTAGGAAAGCATATTTGAATCAAACACTGTTTGGCAGGATATCAACTGCTTTCGAAACATAAAAGGAAAATTTTAAAAAATACCATACTTCATTACATACCGGATATTTTGATGTTGCCAGAGTTTACTAGACCTTATATATCATAAACACCATTACGGTGTTTTCGTACGAATGCGATTTCACAAACGTAAAAAAATTAAACTGAAGATATTTCTTTCTGATATAGAAATATATTTTCGGATTAATTAGTGGAACCATTTATGAACAGCTTGATGTTAGGTGTTGGTTAGAGATTTCACGTATTGTAATTCTGCTTGCATGTTTGAAAAAAAACACGTATTTATTGGCGTACAGAAATGGATTGCTGTTTTGAAATTAAATTCGGCAGGATGTGGATGGTAACAAATTCCATTTTGAAGTTCTTACCATTTTATCAGATGTAGGCTTTCTTAAGAACAATTCCCACAGACCTATACTATCTGCATCAAAAGTACTTTTCTTATAATGCCTAACTTCTAAGAGCGAATATCTGTGTATGATTCGAAATTTGATGAAGTACGAAATTTCTCTTTCTTGCGTTACAAGTGCATCAGAAATTATTGCTATAAAGCCGTAATGAAGCAGGATATTTTGAAAAATATGAATTAGGCTCTAAATTCATATGTGTCATGTACATATCGGATACAAATCTCCTACTTTTTAGAAAGAACACTATTGCTCTTGGTAAAATCCTGCCCATACAAAATTTAGGTTTTTTCTACTCGTTCAAATGCTACCGCTGCGGTTAAGCAGAAGTATCATCGATGACACATGGAATCTGTTGCTTGGATTTGAAACCTTAAAATTTTCTTAATAACTCTAGTATCAACGAATTCACAGGTACGATAATGTCAACTTCTTCGAAAATTTTCAGAGTACTCTCATACTGAGTGATGAAAAAGCTTTAATAAAACATATATGTAATCGATTTAAATAAAAATGCATGGCGACTTCCCCCATAGTGTCTTGCTTAACTCCTTTTCTTTTTACACAACAATGTACTATGTTTTTTAACACTTATGTAGATTTTTAAAGTGCACTTGATGATGATAAGTAGTATTTGAATACCTAAATAGCGTTACTTGCTCATCAGAAATGATTTCAACAAGTCCCGATGCTATCACCTCTTCTTCGACAGAAGCGTCTTCCTTTACAATATGAGGGATCATTTTTTTCCAGCCATGTATTAGTGTTAAGCTTTAAACTTCATTCCAAGCGTTGCAAAGGAGATTTACTGCTTCAAAAATCGTTAGTTTAATCCAAAAACTTACAGGTTTTTCATTTTTTTCAAGAACTAGTCTCAGAACATTTGAATTTTAAATTTTTTCAGCTACGTCGTTTATCGGAGAGATCCGGTTAGTAGAGCGTCGATTGAGTCCAGTTGTTACTGTACTTTGTCATTCTACTATTTCTAACCATTTTTTGTTTTGTTTTTTGCGATGAGCGAATATTACGCAGAAGGAAATATGCCTGCACGGACAATCGGAATTCAGTGCACTTATATAGCGTCTGGCACATGTAGAGTCCCTGTGAGAATGCAAAGACACCCGCAAACCGGTCCTGCACAGTTATCGATTTGCGGGAAATGGATTAAGATATCAGGCTAGTTGCCAGAACAGAAAGAACGCATATCGCTGGACAAAAGAAAACAAAAAAATGCTTTTATCAGTTAAGCACACTAAAAGTACAAGCATCCCTTTAACTTAAATTCTGCCAAATGGAGAAGTCCATTTTGAATATTAATATTTGGTACTATGTAATGAAAACGAATAGGAAATTATCACTTATGTAGTTCTTTGTCAATGTTTTTCATTATGTCTGTTAGCATTTGTTATCACTTCGAGGGATTGAAGTAACTTCTTTTTCAAACAGCTGATGTAATTACGGAGACATACTCGTACGCTACAGAACGTCATTAATTTTTATTATGCGCTGCATAGGGACCAGGACAATGTGTTGCTTTAAGCGAAGTTCTACGTTAGTTCGAATACAACCTAGGAACAGATAAACTGTCTTAACGGGTTGTAAACAACGCATTTGCTATGAATTCCGTAGCAATCAGTAATATCGTCAAATAATGAAATAAAACATGAATTTCAAAACTACAAAATAATTGTAAATGTCAGATGGATGTAAATCCTATTAAACCATTTATAAAACCTACACACATCAAGTTGGGTTGACGAATGAACTCCAGGATGGTTGTTGTAACACAAAAGTACTACTGATTTTTACCGTGATAGCAATCGCCGTTTAGGGGCGATTCCTTCACTTAAGTGGGTGTGCCCAACGCAGTGCCGTTGCTTTATGTAAATGAGTCCTGTGCAGTGCAAAACGTCCACTTACGAAAGGTCTGTTGAAAAATTCAATTACGTGCAAACCATTCTTAGACAGCCCGGAACCAGAAAATTGCTGATTAGTCTGCGACGGATATCGTAGTGCCACAAAATAATCTTCATGGTGGTCCCTAGTTGCGAAAAACAACTAGTGACCACTAGTTGTGATCCAGCACCGTCCAATTTTATATATGTAAAAATAAGCTGACGTGCAGCCAATCAGCGTCACGTGCAAAGGTCGTAAGGTCGTGAACGATATATACACTGAAGCGTCAAAAATCATGGGATAGCCGTATACAAAATTTTAACTCACGCCACTGCTGTATAAGCGTTTCGACGCAAGCCACGATTTTTATCTGTTGCGAGCTGTAATCTCATGAGTTAATTTTGACAACCACCTGTACGATTATGGCAAGCCTTCTTGAAATATCGGAGTATGAACGAGGCGTGGTAGTTGGAGCCAGACGGATGGGGCATTCAATTTCCGACATTGTGCAAACATTCAACATTCCTAGATCCACGGTGTCAGTGTGTACGGAGAAAGCGTTTTGGAAGGCATTAGCACCCATAATAGAACGCGCACTGGCCTACCATGGGTCCTAAATGACCATGACCAGCGGCGTCTGACCAGGATTGTCCATGCTAACAGACAAACGACACTGGCTTAAATAAAATGCACATTCAATGGTGGAGGTACAAGAGACATATCCATCAGGTCAGTGCAGCGTAATGTAGCGTCCATGTGGTATCGGAGTAGAAGACTCACCAGTGTGCCTTTGTTAACACCACGACATATCCATCAGGTCAGTGCAGCGTAATGTAGCGTCCATGTAATATGGGAGCAGAAGACTCACCAGGGTGCCTTTGTTAACACCACGACATCTGACACAGAGAATCACCTGGACTAGTGAACACGGCAATTGGATTCCGGAAGACTGGCAACATGTGGTGTGGTCACATGATTCAAACTACTAGTTGTTATGAGCAGATGATAGGGTTCAGGTGTGGCGCAGACCTCATGAGACCATGGACCCAAGCTTTCGAAAAGGCAATGTGCAATCAGGTGGTGTGTCCATACCTGTGTCGGGGTGTCTTTACGTGGCACGGTTTGGGTCATCTAGTACTCAAAAACAGGTCACTAACCGGTAATCGCTTGTTTGTTTTGCTGCGTGACCATTTCCAACTCTTCATGGACTTCACGTACGTCACCAACCACTGGATATTTTACACGGATAATGCGCTATGTCATTGGACCCAATTTCTTAAAATTTGTTAGTTGAATTCTAAATATCTCCGGGCGATGGTGTGGCCACCACGCAAATATCAGGGAACTGTGGACGGGTATTTAGAAGACATGGCTCAACATCTCTCCAGAAGTCTTCCGGCAACTTGCGGAATCAATGCAACGTCGAAGTGTTGCATTTCTTCAGGATTAGGGAAGTCATATACGTATCCCATGACTTTTAGCACTCCATGTATAATACCTGGGTCGGATTTCCCTCAGTCAATATTTATGAGTGAGAGAACTACGATCCACGTATTATATATATCATTGTGGGCAGCTTACTTTATGCAGTAGTTAGTATCTGTCAAAGATGGTCGGAAAGAAGAGACACTTCGAACCGTCGACTCCGAGTGGACAGACCGCTCCTCATTGATGCAAGGGATAATCGCAGGCTAGGTGGTATTCTTCGCAGCAACAGGAAGGCTATTGTGGCTGATATTGGACATAACGTCAATTGCAGTGAAGGACCCAATGTGTCCGAACATACAGTTCATCGTACTCTCCTGGATATGTGTCTCCGCAGCCACAGACTCGTTCATGTTCCAATGCTCACAGCTGTTCACCGTCGTCAACGTTTGCAGTGGGCATGTAAACACCGACTTTGGACTGTAGCACTTTGTAAGAGGGCCTCATTTTCAGACGAATCCCGTTTTCTGTTACGTCGCGTCTACGGCCGAGCTTCTGTGCGGCATTTATCAAAGGAAAACTTCTCGCCTGGAAGCACTGCGGGATGGATCCAGGCTGCTGAAGGGACTGTGGTAGTTTGGGCAATAATTTTGTGGGAAATAATATTTCTAACCATTATCCTTGTAGGGCGGATACTGATAATTGTCACATTCTTGAATACCGTGGTTGAGCAAATACACCCCTTTATGGCAACTGTATTCACTGGCGGATATGTCGTTTTTCAACGAGGCAATGCTTCGTGCCATACTCCGGAGAAGGACAAGGAATGATTCCAAAAACATGAATAGTAAATCCATTTATTGCCATGGTCCCCAAATTCACTTTACATGAATCCTATGGAGCATTGTGATTTAAGTTAGAAAAACGGGTACGAAAAACATCACCCCAACGACGTAATTTACAGAACTAAGCTATCTTGTTTTGCAGTTACGGTACAAATATCAAGAAACACTTACCAGAAATTCGTTGAATCTATGCCTCATCAGGTGAGAGCCGTTTGTCGGCGAGTCATAAAGTGCTCATATGTAGTAGTATGCCATCTGCAATCATTCGTGTTACGAAAATTTCAGTAGCGCAAACTAAGCGCTGAGATACAGGACTAAACAATCAGTTTTAAGGATAGCTGCCAGTATTTCTCGTAGAATTCCGACTAAACTGTTCGGTCATTAAAAGCAAAAGTTTTATCTTAAACAAAATATACGTGAGGTTAAGGGAACAGACGCTACATGGTTCATGGGAATCAGAATAAAAAAACCATCTTCTTTCAGTTGGATGGACGTATTCACAATAGAACGACATATAATGGGCCACTACATCAATTATAAATTTTGGGCACACTTGGAAATGTTTTGGAAGGAATTCCTAAGCTTTACGTTTTATGAAGTAACAGAAGCAGTCAGATACTGAAAAATGTTTTATTTATAATATAATTTAACCTAATTTTCCAAGATCCTGCAAAATACCTCCAGCTGAGAGAAAAAAAGCATAATCCAGAACATGTGGTATTTCTGTTGTGGGTTTGCATGGCACAATTAGTTAAATCGTTTCTATATCTTACGTTGAAAACCTGTTTGAGATAGTTAATAGAAAACGTCATTGAAACTCAGTATAAGGACAAATTGAGTTTATTATTCGAAAAATGAATAACATTTAAATTATAAAGAAAACTTTCAGGTGAAAGTTCTTTGTGTAAATCTACTGAACTACTCCGCTTGAAAAGGCGTAACATGTGTGAATCCCTTAAAAAGGTAATACACTCTTGTTCGTAAAATAAGAACGGAAATGAAAAAATAAAAATCAAAGCTTCAACTTTGATTTTTACAGGACATGCTAATCAGGCAATGTCTCAGAAATGATTAGTATTTCGGCGTGATAGGCACATTTGCACCAAATCAGATCGCACAGCGTCGTAGACCAGAAACAGACTTTTTCTGTTATAAGAGTCTCGTAGCTCGGTCGAGATTGCAGTGCTTGCTCAGCAGTGGGTAAGGTTGCCTCATCCCTGTGCTCGATAGCCGAACAGTAACATCAGCCATTTCGAAAGAGGTCGCGTTATCACCATGAAAGACTGCAACCCTTCCTTCCGGTAGATTGCCGGTTGTGTTTATGCGATGTGCCCGTCGTGGCAAAAGTGCGAAAAGAATAGCACGAAAGGGAAATGAAGAGACAAGATGTGTATTTCAATGCTAGACATTATCTTTTTCTGCAGGGAATTAGATTGCATCTTTTCACACATTCCCATTGTTCTGCATTCTTTCTGAATAAAAAGCAGAACTACGCGTGAAAACATACGTCGTGTTTGAGTATTATGCATGATCAAATGAAACCCGTTCGTGTGGCTTTATTAAGACGAACGAAAAGGTACATGCACATGTGTCAGAATTAAACAAAACAATACATAAGGAAACAATAAAGCTACAGTGTTCCTTAAAAGAAGTCGCTCTTGCATTCAGAAACGCATCCCACTGGTTGGTGAGAGGGCGGCACCGTCCGCGAAGGATTTTGTTTGCTCTCTGAATCATTTGTTTACCGCGGTCATGACGGCTGCATCTGAGTGGAATCGTTGTCACTTTAGAGATTTTATAAGGGTCCAAACAACAGAAAGTCTCATGGTGACACATCGAGACTATAGACTGGGTGATGCAGAACCTCCCACCCTTTCCGTGCTAACTCATCCTTCACAATGTTCACAAAATGCAGACGGGCATTGTCGTGGAACAGAATCACACCACGCGAAATCATGCTGGGTCACTTATTCTTGACAGATTTATGCAGCTTGTCCAGTGTGTACTTTTAGCGGTGAGCACTGATGTTCACGTGAGGCCCTTTAAAGTCCGCCATCAAAAGGCTTTCATGGTCAAAAATGGGATTAGCATTACTTTACTGGCAGAAATCTGTGAAGAGGAGTAAGTAGCATCTCAATAACTTGGTATAAAAAATTGTTTTCAACCATTTCTGAAAAGCTGAAAACAGGGCAAAATGGAGTAGGACTCTCTGGCCACACGAAAAATAAAATTGAAACTCATGTTTTTTATGCCTTTCAAATATTAAAACAAATTTTGAATCATAATTATAGTGCATGTACCCAAGGTACTTGTGTATTCATTTCTGCATTCCAAAAAACGTAATTTTTATTTATTTATTTATTTTGTATTTCAGAATTGTCTGTACGGACAGCGTCTCCCGGTCCATTCGAAAGTGATCCATGGCCCACGAATTCAACACACCTGTTTTAAAGGAACACGCCTTATTTGCAATAAATGAACTCAACACACCGAATGGTTCTGTGTGTAGAGCCTTTGGCTAAAATGTAAAGTAATGAAGCTTTCTTGCGTTAAATGTGGTTGAGTGACGAGACCAACTTTCATCTCAGTGGTTTTGTGAATAAACAAAACTTTCACTACTGGTCAGAGGATCATCCTCGTCAATGCATCAACAGCCGTTACACAGTCAGCTAGTTACAGTGTGGTGTGCGGTCTCTTCGATGAGAACAATCGGCCCTTATATTTTCCCTGATGAGCAAGGACAAGCGACAACGGTTAGATTTCAAGGGTATGCCGATATTATAAATACACTCCCCGCACCACAACTTGCATGATTTCCTTCAGATGAGATATTTGGTTTCAGCAAGATGGCGCTCACTCTCGCTGAGCGAAAATTTCCATTGTAGTTGTACACTGAACTTTTCGAAACCACATCATATCCCGAAATGGTGACATTTCGTGGCTCCTCAGGTCACCAGACTTGTAAGTTTGTGATTACTTCCTGTAGGGGTACCCTGAAAATGAGGTGTATGGAAGGTTCCAATACACCATTGCTGAGCTGAAACATAACAGCCGTACAGAAGTCACAAACATTCCTGTTGAGATGTTGGAACGTGCCGATGACGATTTCCGTCTCAGAATGTTCGAGTGTAGACATCGGAATTGTCGTCACCTGCTGGACATAATATTCAAAACATGAACATGACTGTAAATTTTCGCAAATGTTAATATTTCAGGGTGCAATGGATGTGTTTGTAATTGTTTTCTCACTGAACGAAGTATCAGTTTTGTTGAACTCAGAAGCGCCCGTTTTTCTGCCACACCTCGTACTATTATTTAAATGAAAGAAATTCACATATTTGTAACCCGAACAACTACCCACAATCACAGGAACTCGCAATCTTTCCTGGAACTAGAAACAAAATTCCAGAACCAGTTATTTTTTTTTCAGAAACATAACCTTGGTGGAATATAGAGAAAATCATTAAAATGCAAAATTTTATATTAAGAAAGCGACAGAAATATTATTTTAGGATACGGTATTGAGTTCCAGGATGAATTACAAGCAGTTATGGAGTTCGTAAGGCGTTTATAAATTCATCCTTGTCTTTGTATTTTAAATGCTACATCGTATCATTATATTTAGTAAAGTGCCTATCGATTAACAGAAGAGCAACGGAAGTACAATAATCTTGCGGTACATATTTAATTTTAAGTTACATATACCATGACGGAATTATATTGTGAAATTGCAATTTAAAATGTTAAAACGTGTTTATAATTATTTTCGAACTTTCTTTTTTTTTTAAATAATCTTTTACGTATGCTTTACTGGGAGTTACATTGCTAACCGGTTTTAATGTATTACCCAAATATGACATATGGAGAATTTTACATTGTATAAATGAATGCTAAAATATGTCACATAGGTAAAATATGTCACAGCTTGATTTTGGTTACCGAATCTGGAATAAGCATTGCGAAGAGATGCCGGTTGTAAAAACGTGCAATTGTTGGTGTTTACGAAAATTGGAATTTCATTGCTAAAACACCAACCCGTACTGATAACACAGCTCCTGAACTTTGCGCCGCTCCATAAGCGCTCCTTCAGAAACTTGCAGCGGGTTGAAGAACTCACGTAACTAGAATTCTACTGGCTTCCGGTTGCATTTTCCCGTCGATTTTCTTGTTTATTCCCAAAGGAACTTCCTGGAACAATGCATGATTTGTAAATCGCAACAGATACCAACGCTTGAAATTTATAAAATAAATTTTAATTTTATATACTTAAAGTAATAACAAATTTCTTATATTCCTTATAATCCTGATTTACTTTGTACGATTATGTTCTGCTTTAGAAATCTTATTCTAGAAATGGGTAGTACTTGAGAATTTCTGCAGGTAAGGATCTATGTTTAATTCGAAGGAAGAGGCTTATCTTCATGAAATTGAAAACATTGGTCCGGCAATTGAACAACACCAAATGAGTTACAACAGTATGTTCTTCAAATTAACGGAGATATTTATCGCAACTTTTGAGTTTTCATATTTGCAGAAAGCTTACATTTTCTTATTATAAACTGCTGGCAACCCAAAATGCAAGACCAAGAAGGAAGCATCCGATTGGCCTGAAATTCGTAGCATGCGTCGCCCGCGAGAGGACTTGCAGACGATTAGCATTGCAGGGCATATGCAAATCATGTGCGCTCGGCACGCCACCAAGAAGCAATATAAGAAAGTTTTGCAGAAAGCGTGGTGTAAGTAGTGAAAATGTGGTGGCCTGCCGGACCTGTGCGTGGGAAGCTCCGTGATGCCTCGTCGCAGAAAACGGCAGTCATTTCAGCACATTTCGGAGTTCGACAGCAGACAAGTAGTGGCTTGTCGCGCCAGGGGTATATCGTACCGACACATCGGCGCCCGTGTGGGACAACATCCAGCTACAGTGAAGCGAGTATGGACTTGGTGGGTGCAGGAGGGACGGACGGACCAACGTGAGCGATTGCCGCAGCCGCGGCAGACCACCGAACGAGAGGACCGGCATGTTGTGCAGCGGGCATTGACGGCTCGCACCGCCACATCGCGAACGTTAACGCAAGAATTAGTGTGTGTTGCGCAATAACCTGTGTCAGCACGTTCCCTTCGACGTTGTCTGCAAGAGCACGGACTTCTCTCACGGCGCCTATTGCTCTCTTTACCATTGACGTTACGCCACCGACGAGTGTGGCGGCACTAGGCCCTTGAACGCCACAGCTGGACTACGGAATGCCACGACATTGCCTTCTCCGACGAATCCCTCTTCTGCCTGCAACACCACGATGGTAGGAACTGCTTGCGGCGGCATCGCGGCGTGAGACTGTACGACGCCTGCATTTTGCATTGCCATACCGGTCCGTCGCCTGGCGTTATGGTTTGGGGAGCAATTGGATATGACACCCGCACCCCTCTGGAACGCATCACCGGTACACTCAACATCCACCACTACACCTCTGACGCTTTTGAGCATGTAGTCCTTCTTTACCAGCAGGGCCTGCCAGCGGTCACGTTTCAACAAGACAATGCGCGCCCGCACGTGGCGCGCGTCTTGCAACAATTCTACACGGCCCACCAGGTGTCACTGCTGCCATGGCCCACTTGTTCTCCTGATATCTCGCCCATCAAACACGTCTGGTCGCTTATCAGCAGCAGAGTACCCCGGCAAGCAGTACCGGAGTCTACGCCTGATGAACTGTGGCAACGTGTGGAAGCAGCCTGGAGCGACACAACACAAGCCCGCATCCAAAGCATCTTTCGTTCAATGCGGCGCCGTGTAGCGGCCGTTATTACCAGCCATGGAGGCCCCACGAACTACTGATATCTGTGTGTTCTGCAAGTCGCACGGGCCTGTAAGCTCAATCGTTTTATCTTTGTATCTGTTGTTATGTGTCCTATAAATATGACTTTGGTATCTCTTGTCCTTCTTGGTGCTGCATTTTGGATGGCCAGCAGTTTATTCACAAAATTTTACAAATATAAAACATGCTTTTGGTTCCATAAAAATTACCCAAAGTTGACATTGCAGCAAGGAATTGTGTGAAATATAATATAACTCTAGCAACAAAACATGTCTTTTAATTTACACTGAATATGTGGTTTATGAAACGGCATGCCGTGGAAAAGTTTAAAGAATCGAAAAAGTAAAAAATAAACGTGAGCCTAAGTGAACAAGAGAAATAAATCAACTCTTTCAAATCAATTAGGAATCAGATTTAAAGCTACTGTAGAAGCCCTTCTGTAAAAACTGAGAAAATGAGGTGTAATATTTCCACGTTGTGATGTTAAAATAAAATATAGTTTACTCTGTCCTTTAATATGCCACCAACACTTCTTTTCTTAGGCCATATTGATATTCCTTATCCCATCCCGCTATTGCCTCTTGCTACCTGACCACCTCTAATTCTAACAAATTTTCTTTAACACGAGAACGATGTTTCATTATCTGCTGAATTAGCATATTACCAGTTTGTTCTATTTTTTGGTGTGCCTGACTCCATTCTTCCCCGATGCGATCTTTTATCATTTTAATTTCGGAGTTAACTTCTCTCTGTAGTCGGGGCGTGATCTCTTTCACTTCATCCTGCTGCTTATTTACTCACTCGGACATCTGGGCCACCTCTTCGGCTTCTCTTGTCTTCAACTTTTTCAGTCGTTTATCCTGGGCTTGGAATTTCCAGACCCACTCACCTGATATTTCGTTCTGCTGCACAGTTACTTTTTGTATCATATCAGTTAGTTATGTTAAATCCCCACGTTGTTGTGCCAAATCCTTACGTTGTATTGTGAATTGTTAGGCCAGCCCAGCGCTCTTCTCATTAACTCGAGCAGTTAGCTCAGCGCGCTTCTGATCTAAACGTGCAGACAGCTCAGTGTTTTTCTAATTTAAATTTGCAGTCAATTAAGTGCTCTGTTTCGCTATCATTTCTTTCATGTTCGTCAAAAGAATTTTCAATTCCCCTATTTCTGTCATTATCCTACTGCGGGATCTAGTCCAAATGCACTGTAAAAGGCGTCTTCCCCTTTTTATTTTACCGTTTAAGTGACCTCAATCTACTTTGTGCTTTAAAATTACTGGCTAAACAGCCACTATTTTTCTGCCGTAGGCCGTCCCGTAGTTGCTACCAACGTTGTGTTTTCTGTTCCATAAGCTGCCACCAATGCGGTGGTCACTATCCCAACGCACAACACCAATGTTGTAACCGTGGACGAGCTATTAAATAAAATTCACGATTACAAAAAGTTGTCCTCGACCCGAAGACTGAATTTTTGGTCCAATACTTAAACAATTCAAAATCTCAACATCATCCTAAAAATGTCAGAGGACTGCTCTTTCCTCACAGATCAAAACAATTTAGTAGACTATACAAAGACACCAAATTGTTGAATATGAACACGAAAAGCTATGGCGATTGTAAGAGCCACTTTTGATCGTCATCCAATTTTTAAACGGGCGTTGATTTCTTAAACACTGACCAGTCCTATCACTCAAAAGTGAAACAATTCGGCATCTGCTTTTGTAATAGTTCCCCATCAATATCGATTGCACGATTATAACAAGAATAACGCACCCTCTAGTGCATGCTGCTGACGTGGTATCCAAATAAATGTAGGACATAACTTTGTACAGGTGACATCACTCATCAAGATAGACATTCTATGTACACTGTTGTGCAAAAATTTAGGAGGAAGAGGAATTACCATAACAGCCGAACCGAGCAGGCAGAACGGACCGAAAGACCACTTAGGAAATAGACTAAGGTCCGGCACTGTAGGGCATGCGTATATATGCAGCTCGACGTAGAGGGGGTGGGGTGTCGGAAGGGCGTAAAGAATACGGGCGGCCTACGCTCAGCAATTGGGTGCAAGCTCTTCCACGGTGCCACTTCTCCCCTTTTCTCACATTAACGACGTCGAGTTGCTGCCACCATGTGATATGGTCAACAGGCAATCCAGTAGACGACATCGGGATGACCTTATCAGTGGTCACGTCATTGGGAAGTTGGAAGAAGTTCGAAGTGTGACTAGTGTGGCCGAGGAGTCCGGAATCGCACACAGCATCGTTTCACGAGCTTCGAGAGCATTTCAAACGACAGGAACAGCTGTCCGAGAGTTTAGCATTGGTCGTCCAAGAGCAACCACATTTGCGGACGACAGGTATATTGTCCTACAGGCGAGAAGAGATAGACGGCAGACAGCGGGAGAAATCGATAAGCACATGCAACATACAACTGGATGTCGGTTATCGCGTTTTACCTAGGCAATGAGTATACACAAAGGTGGTCTATTAGCACGACCACCAGTACGGTGTGTGTCATTAACGCCTGCTCATTGGAGACGGCGGTTTCTGTGGTGCCAGGAACACAAGAACTGAACACATCCCCAATGGGGTCGAGTTCTCTTTACGGATGACAGCAGATTTAGTCTGACGAGCGATTCTGGACTTATACACATCTGGAGAGAGCAGAGAACAAGCAATCACACCTCCAACATCATCGAAAGGGACCGGTTTGGTAATTTAAAGTGGCTTCTTTCAGGGAATGAAGAGAGCCATGCCATAAGACAACCACAATATCCATGCTTCGCCAGTATTCGAACCCGTACTCCTTTCGGACGAATGAACAGAAAAAAAGCCATCACTTAGACCACTGCGACACCGGGACGGCTTAGCAAATTTGACCATAAGACAACAAAAAAGTAAAATGATAAATGTATGACGGGTGTAAATTACTGTGATAATACTTCCTCACAACTTCATATAAACTGCATCTTTTTCTTATTAAGTGTTTTTGTTTTGTTTTACTGGCTTTCTCGACATACTTTGAAATAATAGTTTGCTGATTCATGTAAAGGTCTCAACATGTGAGTGAAATGCAAAATTGTAGTAAATGCATTTAAAACGAAAATTACTCCTTCGCCTACGTAAACGAAAATCATTTGTCGCATTTTGTCCAAGAAACAGGAAACTAAATAAATTTATATTTATATTCCAGAATGTGGCCGCAGTAAACTCGTGAGATATAAGCGGCACGAAAATAAAAATATATTTCTGTTGTATTGTAACAACTTCGGATTAACAAATAAGATCTTGAAACTAAGCCCTCATTTAAACGCAACGGAAAATATTTACACCTATTGAGAACATGTAATTTAGTAAGTCCAAGCTAATGCTTGGAAAAGCGTTATGAATTTTCTTTCAAAATGTCTGGTGTCTTGAAGAAATGAACCCCATAATATGAAATATTTGGCACAGAGATACTACTTTGCAATCCTTTGTATTTTGCAAAAAATGCGATTCGTTTCACTTTTGTTTTTATAAAAAGACAGATATTTAGAAATTCGAACACTTACGGGAGAACCATTTTGATTTCTAATCAAATGCTAGTTATTCTTATCAAGCATATCATTTCCCGCATGATGAATATAAATTTGAGGAATCAAATTTGGCATTCTCTTTTTCTTTTCATTTGCGCTGCTTTCTAATTCACAAAGTAAAAATGATGCATTAAATGAAATAAGTTTTGAATTAACACTGACACGACGTCAACTTAACTCTCCAGATGGCAAAACTTTGGAAGAGGCAAAGCGGAATTTTGTCACATGTATAACAGGAGACTACCCTAAAAACGTCCTGTCTTTCTGAAGTATTTGTTCGGCTTACCTCAGAGGCATATGTGCGTTCTGGCCACTGTGAACCTGAAAATTGTTTCGACGCAATACTGCGTTCTCGATTATTTTCAACAGTTTTTTAATGAATATATTATTGTATCGTCACCACTTTGGTACATAAATATCCGAACCTATATATGCGTGTCTGCCCTATAGAAGGTTAAAGGTTAAAACATAATTAAATATATTTTAATTACACGCTGCCGCACGATATAATATTTCAAATTACTAAGTTTCGCTAGGGTTCAGCTGAGGTTTTACGCACAACGTTATGTTCAAGTTAGTCGTATACAGGAATCTCAAAGTACAGTAGGACCGCAATTATGCGAGCTATTGTGGACCAGGCCTAGCTCTGATACCCAAAAACTCGGATAATAAGGACCTTATTGCAATTTGAGGTTATAAATAAAAACGCATATGGTGCAAGTTACGTTTATTTTTAAAGGTAACTTGTAACAAGCATTTAAACGCAAGGTTACGTATGTATTCTTTATAACACAACTTACATAATTTTGAAAGATTTATTTAGAAAAGTAGTTCTTCAAAACTTTCTGCTTGAAGACGCTTGCCCTCTTCGTTGCCGCCGTTTCACGTCAGCGTCGCAGTAGCAGAAGGTCCGTTGAAGTGGCCTCTGCTTGTTGCTCAATGTAATGCACCGCCTTCTCGATTGCCTTAAGTTCATCTCAATGGGCTTTTTTTCAGGAACGATACAGTCATTTTCATCGTCACTGCCGCCACTCTCGTCTTGATTCATTGCCTCCACGATCATTTGGTCTGTTAATTCTAGCTGTTCGCCCCCATTTACCCACTCGGCTATATATTTTTCATTTAGTATTGGTTTAGCTGCTGGGATGCTTTGAACTAGATCCAAACTATTGTCTTCGACGTTGTCTTCAGGTTTGTTCTGTGGTTGTTCAGGTGTATCGTGCAGTAATTTTTTTCATGATTTTTCTAGTGTTGCAGGTTGAATTTCCTCCCATGACGCTGCTGCCACATAAACCACATCCTTCATTGAGTGTTTTTTTTAAGCATTCGACTACTCTTCTTTATTCTTCAATTTCGGCAATGAGATTTTTCAGCAGCTTATGCTTGTAGTTTTTCTTGATGTTTCCTAACACACTTTGATCCATCGGTTGAAGAAGTGGGGATATTGGGGATCAGAACATAGCCTTGATTTCACCAGAAACCATTTCTTCACCATCCGGATTGGCAAGACAATTATCAAAGAGTAAAATTGCTTTTCGATTCAAGTGTTTTCTTTTACGTATGAGCTACGTGGGGCACAAATTAGTGAAAGAACTAGTCCTTGAAAATTGCCGAAACCACGCAAGCACTTTTCTGATTTCTATAAAGCACTGGCAAGCTTGGAATTGAAATGTGCTTAAACGCTCTTGGTTTGGCCGATTTTCCAATCAGCACTAACTTTAGTATACAGTTTCCAGTAACTTTCGAACGGGTCATGAGGTTGAATCTATCTTTGCTCTTTTTTAAGCCCAGAGCGAACGCCTCCTCCTTAGCAGCAAGTGTCTTAGTCGGAAGCATTCTATAGTTGAGGCCTGTTTCGTCACAGTTGAACACCTGCTCCAAAGACAAATTTCCTTTTTCGATCAGGGATTTCAATTCTTGTTTAAAAGTTCCTACAGCCTGATGATCAGACGACAATTTTTCGCCGGTAATGTTGAGCTGTCTGATACCGTGCCTAGTTTTCCAACTCTGAAGCCATCTTTTACTTGCAGTAAATACTGCATCTCGATCTTTAAAACTTTTGTGAAATTCCAGTGCTTTTTCTTATAACTTAGATCCATTTACTGGACTACCCCTTTTCCTTAATTGGGTGAGCTACACAACCAACGCATTCGATGTGTTTTTTCAAACTCAGATGTTTTCATAGCTTTCCTTGCCGTTAAATTTTTGTCCTTTGCACCGCCACTTTATTCACTCCTGCTGGCCTTTTGAGAACACCATTTTTCGATTTTATCTCAATTTCTTTTCCAGTCTCCTACGGTAAACTCGCCTGTACCTAAATCTAAAGCAACCTTTTTATTGTATCTCCTTGATGGATTTTTAATGGCTTTTAACTTGGTCTCTAACGAAGCAGCATTTTTTTCTTTTCGCAATCATGTTGCTTTCAATCGCAGAACAGAAAAACACAACTTTACACTAAGGCCTCAAATGAAAACACACATTCCTTTTACAAATGAAACATAACACTGCACGGATAACTAAAGCATGCTAATAGCAGAAGGCACCGACTGACAGTGACTGTCCTACACCCGGTATATTGCTGCGGGTTGGCGCGACGAGCGCGAGATTAATAGATCAGTGACCTTGGCAAATGTACACCACCAATGCCGTGTGGGTAATTTCGCTGGTACCTCGGATTACCCGAAACTCAGATGATCGAGGCTCGGATAATCGCGGTCGTACTGTACAGTCATTTTTGAAGCCGTTTACGGAAATTTACCTTCCAATGAAGTACGTGATAAAGCAGTCTGCTGCCAAGTGGACATCCTTTACAAGTCCCGCCCGAATGTACGGATGGACCGTTGGGAAAACTCTTTTCTCTTAAAAACGCTTCACAATTACTTGCTTAGGATTTCCTGTTGAACGGCTGCGTAAAATTGTCAACTGTTAAACTGTATGCATTAAGCCAATATACACCCTTTATCTCAGTGAATACTTCACTTGAATGGTGAAAGTCGCAATGGACAGTTCCAGAAATTGTTATATCATGTTTCTTCTCAAGCGTTATTTCCATTCCATTAATTCCCATTCCCTCCTGCAGTTACTTCCAGGAATTGCCATATCTTGTTTCTTCTCAAACGACATCTCTACTCCATTAATTCTCTCTCTCTCTGCAGTTGCTTTCAGGGATAATAATCTCATGTTTTCTCTCAGGCGACATCTCCATTCGACTGATTCCTTATCTCTCTCCGCAGTTGCTAGCAGAAATTGTTATCTTCTGTTTCCTGTCAGACGACGTCTCCATTCCATTAATATTTATTTCCTATCCCTCTCTGCAGTGGCTTCCACGATTTGTTATCTCATGTTTCCCCTCAGACGACATCTCCATTCCAGTGATTCCCTATCCCTCTCTGCAGTTGCTTCCAGGAATTGTTATCTTCTGTTTCCTGTCAGGCGACATCTCCAATCCGTTAATTCCCTAACCCTCCGTGCCGTAGTTTGCAGGAATTTTCATCTCCTGTTTACTCTCAGGCCACATCTCAATTCTATTTAGGTCCTATCCATCTCTGAAGTTGCTACCAGGAATTTTCATCTCCTGTTTCTCTCAGGCGACATCTCCATTCCATTGATTCCCTATCCCTCTCTGCATTTGCTGCCTGAAAACGTCGGACGCCTCGTTCCTATATTTGTGGAATTCAACTTTAAAATAAAAGTGTCTCATTGAATTAACTGAGTGAATGAAAAAGTTTCTAACTTGTGTTCTTTACCTTTCAAAATGCTTCACATTTGAAAAGGGAAGATAGAGACAAACGTTTCTTAAGTAAGCCAAATTTAAAATAATATTTAAGTAAAGAATATAACATAATGTGGTAAAAAAAGTCCGATTTTTTTTTCACCACATTATGTTCGGATGTTTCGTCCCCATATTTCTGGAATTCCACTTTAACATAAAAGTGTCATATTGAATTAACTGAGTGAATGCAAAAGTTTTTAACTTGTGTTCTTTACCTTTCACAATGTTTCACATTTGAAAAGGGAAGATAGAGACAAACCTTTCATACGTAAGCCAAATATAAAGTAATAGTTGAGTAAAGAATTTAACATATCGTGGTAGCTCTTAACCGAAGTCCTGTGTCAGAAGTTTCTTAATAGCAACCTGAATTTTTAATTTTTCACATCTACAAAGTATGACTCTAGGTCTTAAACAATCCTTAGAAATATGAAGCTAGGAGATTTGGGCTAGAATGCCCGATAGGAAAGTGACACGGAAGCGAGGTAGAAAGGGAGAGGAAGATGCCTTTATTTACTACCGGGAGGGGGCAGTACCCGGGGTCCGCCGGCTTAACGTGCTAATCCGACACACGGCGGGTATTTAGTGGTTCGAACGTTCGTACCTGCCTAGGATCGAACCTGAAGTTATATCCATGGCAGTCACGAACGCTGACCACTATGTCACTCGCTGCCCCGTTATGGCTATGTGTTCGAACGCCTCGTCTTAAATGTGTCTACAAGCACCTGCATTGGCATCTAATGGTTTGAACTCAAATTAAAATGTGAACTGTATTTTGTAACTTTTATTGACTGCCCAAAAAACATACAGGTAGTTTCCACATTTTGCGAGTACCTGTTTTCTAGCTATTCATCCTCAAATTAAGGATGTCCTTTCCTGGACACCCAGTATGTTTAAATAATACTCATGCTATTCCATTAAATTGTGAATTACTGTCAATGCACGAGGGCTTTTTATTAATTATTGTCAAATAGGTTGTAGTTAAACCTGCTGCTTTGTAGGCAATATTTCACTATTTAATTTATTATTACTTGTAACAGTTGGCGTCAAGAGCAAGGATGAAGGGAGAAGCCGAGAGCAGATGAACCAATCATATGTGAAGTGCAGTATATCTGAACTGGGAGATCGGCCGAGAAAAAGTAATTTTTTTAGCAAATTAACGAATACCGGAACAAACTCCAATAGTAAAAGCAGCAGATCGTTCCTAATTTAGGGTCACTGGTTTAAAGGAAGTGAGAGCAACAGTACAGTGAGAAAAGCACAATATCCATGTTTGCCAGAATTCGAACACGGACCCATCTCGGACGAATGATCGAAAGCCAAAGGTTAGATATCCCACCCGCCGGGGAGAAAAATAAATGCGTATCGAGTTTTACGATCTTATCACACGCATCGTTCGTACGTCCATTGTACATTCCCGGAAGAAGATAGAAGCCATTATCGGAATTCATTGGAGGTTAGGTTTTTGTGGTTTTTAGTACTCAACGTTACAAAAAAAAATTCACGATTCCTTCATTACCGTTTTCAAAAGACTTCAATATTATTACGTTCATCTCAGTGGTACTTTTATTTAACAACAGCACGATGCCTTGGTGGCGACTTCATCAGAAAAAGCAATTTTTATCTCATATAAATATTGATGTCAAAATTTTCAGAACGAACTTAAAAAGAAAGATGATTTTGAGAAAGGTCTGCTGTTACTTTGCGCTATGTCTGTTGAAATACTTTATGATAAAAAAAATCACCTACGTTATTAAAATTTCTGTAACATCAAACCACATTAGTGGAGACAGTATAATGTTTAAAATAAATTTTACATATACAGAAATTTCTGGGAAGAATTGTCAATATGCAGAGAACAAAAATCCAGTTCTTCAGACATGAGTTCGTAGAGCTCATTACACACCAGACACTGATACTTCGTAAACTATATATTTCTAACTAGTGACTCTTCTTCATGGATGGTTAACTCTCCACGCAACAAAACATTCAATCAACCAATCTTACAAAACACTCATGTCGCATCTTCTTGAACCTTAGCACGTCCTCGTGTTTTGTGAAACGAATTTCTAATTAGAATAGTAACGTCGAGAATAAATAAATGCAAAGCGTTGTTTACATGAATCAACGATCAGGTAGGGAATACTGGTGAAACTTGAGGCTAAGAATACTTGATGAATGTTATTTATTTGAATGCTATGCCCAAATTGTTCGTCAAGAGCCATCTCTCGGCAAATCATGCATCTTGAACACAGAAGAGCTCATTTTTGGGAGCAGTTTCAGGCAAATAAATGTGACCTTAAAAGTACTTTCGTCATTAACCCTCCATTCAAGGAATAATTTACTGAACAAGTTTAGTGGCAACCTGGAAATTGAAATATCATACATGAGTGGCTCATTTGCATAAATAATGAAGGTACTCTCAAGAAAGAATGGTTCATATCAGCATTACTAAAAACATACCAATAAGCCAGCAATTCAAACAGTTTATAATTCCAGCAATCAGGCACGTGCCATTCACAGCAATACACGGAACTATGGCTTTGTTATTATTTTATAAACAAATCACCGCAAAGGAATCGGACGTGTACCAAACGTATTTCACGGCATACGAGAAATACTCGTAATTTAAACGACTCTGAAGCAAATATGATACCATATGGGCTTGAAGGAGACCAGATGAAGCCACTCAGAGAAGCTACCTTCCTGGGCTATGAAACTGCAACTGTAACGAGGGCAAACAATGCGTGGTGCAAAAAGAATAAAGCATCAAGTAGCCGTGCGATACAACAGAGATATTGAGAGTGAAATTTCATCATAAACAGTCTTCTGTATGTTAGCCCGTGTGGACTATGGCAGCAAATTCTCTGCTGAATACCGGCAAAAGTGTTTCCAATGTGAACAAGAGCACCAAGCTGTATGCTTGAGAAAAGTAAAAAATTAGCTTGGTGCGATGAATCATGTTTTAGTAAATACACTCAGGTGTACAAGCCAGTGTATAGCGCCAATAGCACGAAACGGTGGAATGAATGTGGCTTTGATTCATTTGAATTTGGCACTATTCACTGTAGCACACTACCCTTGGAACCGATTCCAAAGTCTAAATGATCAGTACTTCAAGGTCCTTAAAGCTTCGAATTAAAATACAGCACGTCAGAGCACGTGATGTAGGAATTTCTAAATTTCCGGCCAGCTACACATTAGTAGAAAAGCCGACATTTCATGTCTCATTAGCTAATTTTCCTATATGGAAAATCCTTTCCACATTAGGAAGCACATACTGTGTCTCCTGGTGAGGCATTGATGTTGTGTTCGTCTTACGGCACTGGCTCATCCCTTTCCCTGGAACCAGTGTCCCTAAATTAGGGACGGGCGACTGCTTATAGCTCATTGAGTTCCTCACTGTGGTCGGTAAAATCCAAGTAAAAAAATAACTGTGGTAACAAGGCTTTTGCTTTTTAGTAATTTCTCCATGCACAGCATCATGGATAAATATCCTTAAAAGTACATTCTACCGAATACAAATTGTGTTTTATTCAATATAATTTCTCCTAAACTTACAGGCCTCTTTGATTGGAAAATGAGAACAGACGTAGGTTTTTGATTATCAGTGCAAACCTTAATCGTGTTAGATACCAATTATCTACGAGAGAAGGGGACTTGTCTAACGGCGCTGAATATGTCCCTTCCCTGGATATAGTGATCTGAATTTAGGGCGGGAGAAATATTACACTTAGAGGCGGTCAAGGCCGTAGTTGATTCTCAAATCCAAAAACAGTCGGTTGAAAGAGTCGTAGTGAAGACAATTCGTGACCGAACTGATTTCAGTACGATAATTTCTGAAAAAGTGAAGCATGATGGTTTTCGAGAACGTACCTTACACAGTCTCCATTACAACAGGATTACAGGCTTACATTTACAATTATTACATCTACTACTTTCGTAGAGAGTGGAAGGGAAATACAAAAATACCCCGCATCCGTATCTGCATTTTAGAACCATAATATTATTTAAACATAATGTGCAGGCGTTTAAGAGGAAATTGAAAATGTTAAACTCTGTGATCCAGAAGGAAGAAATGTTTAATTTTCCAGAAAAGATTGCCCGGTTCTCATTATGTGCGGACGTAATTCTGTGTTTACTAAGAAGTTAGGTGCTCTGTAGTTGAAGCACATTAAACAAAGGCGACTCCACTTTGAAATGATGTGAATTTCGGCGATTAAGGAATCTGCTGTGTTTGAATATAAACTAGACATCACAGATTGCCGAACAACCAACACCTGAGAAATAATGAATTCTCATGGGTTTAAATCGCGGTGTAACCGAACAAAACACTAATCCACAAGACAACAACGAATGTAATCTACCGTGTAAACCAATCATGGGGTATTCAGAATCTCACAGGGAGTGGGCCAACGTCTTTCGGAGAAGAATGTCAGAGCGAATCACCTATGTTCAATCCCTTTTAGGAAAGAGGGAACATGCACGCTTCCGATAACATTGTTCCTATCAGAAAACTGGGGATTATATTTATCTAAAGTTATGAATGGAGGAGAAAAATAAGTTCGTGAT
This sequence comes from Macrothele yani, assembly GCA_039090855.1. Taxonomy (NCBI): domain Eukaryota; kingdom Metazoa; phylum Arthropoda; class Arachnida; order Araneae; family Macrothelidae; genus Macrothele; species Macrothele yani. The sequence continues at coordinate 82,800 of JAYWMT010000256.1, forward strand.
TTCTTGAAAATTTGGAAAAATTAGGACAGCCAAATTTTCAAGAAATCGTGAATTTACAATTACAAGGATAAATCAATAAAGTTAGCACGAAAATGAACATCTTATTCACTCTAAATTTTGCAGATCCATGTAATTTGTATACATTCAAGACCTTGTTAACATATTTCGGACTACAGTCGCCAGAATATTTTCGCTTTTGATATGAGTAATATTAACACAAAGTTTAAGGCGAAGCTCTTTTCTTTTAAAATTGACAAGCAAAACGCTGCTGCCGTAAAATGTGAAGGCCACCCCGGTGGCGCAGTGGTCTAAGGCGCTGGCCTCTGATCATTCGTCCGTAAGGGGTCCGGGTTCGAATCCCGGTGAGGCATGGATGTTGTGTTTGTCTTACGGCACTGGCTCTTTCCCTTCCCTGGAACCAGTTAATCTAAATTAGGGACGGGCGACTGCTTATAGCCCATTGAGTTGCTAACGGTGGTCGTTAAACCTCCAATCAAAAAAAAAAAAAAAATGTGAAGTGTTACATACTGTTGATCAGGATTATATCGTATTCCGAAATAACATACGACTTACATACCTCCGCCGCCAGGTGGCGCAATAGTCGAAACGAGGGCTTCTGATTATTCGTCCGAGATCTGTCCGAGTTCGAATCCTGGTGTGGCATGGATGCTGTGTTTGTTTAACGGCGCTGTCTCTCTCCCTTCCCTGGAACCAGTGACCCTAAATTGGGGACGGGCGACTGCTTATAGCCCATTGAGTTGCTCACGGTGGTCGTTAAACCCCCAATAAAAAAGAAAAGAGGATATCTCTTTAGGTTGGGACCATAATCCAGCTATGATCTCATTTGCTCTTTCATTCGACATCGCTGTGGGAAAAGGGAACAGAAGGAAAGCATAGCGTGCATATGTACATTAAGACGCAGAGCAGAAATTAAAAGTTTATATGAGCAAGGATTAAAATTTTGTCGAAAAATATAAAGAAAAATGTTCAGTGCAGAATGAATTTGTGACTAACGTAAAATAGTAACGTTCATTGTTTGCTTTATGTATGTGCTCCTAAATAAACACAGTAGGAAAACTGAGAATTTTACCAAAACGAATAAAGATTTATATTGACAAAACATTTCCCGATCTTTTCAAAGTTGCAGTTTTAATTTGCTGACTAATACTGCTTTTAAACTATGTACGCGTAAAGACGTTACAATGGATATACAGCGCCTTCAAATTGTCTGTATTTACAGGCAGTTGTCCTCACTTTACTGATGACAAACTGTTCAAAATTTTACTTTTAGATTTTAATTTAGCGTGAGCAGCTGTATTTTCAGCTTTTTGTTGTTTCGTGCTCAGCAATATCTGCTGCATTTTCCCTGACTGGTTTGATTATTTACGGGCCGCCCTGATGATGCAGGGGTCTAAGCGACGGCTTCTGATCGTTCGTCCGAAAGGGGTTCGGGTTCGAATCCCGTGAGGCATGGATGTTGTGTCTGTGTTACGCTTATAGCACATAAAGTTGCTCACGGGCGTCGTTAAACCTTCAATAAAAAGAAAAAAGAGTTTCCGGGCAAACACACACAGTAATAGAACGATATCTGAAGCAACCGAAGGATGTAAATTTAAACGCTTACCGTCTTTTCTAGCACAAGGCTAACAGGCCGCCCTTGTGGAGCCGTGGTCTAAACGATGGTCCCTGATCATTCGTCCAAAAAAATCCGGGTTCGAATCCCGTTGGGGCATTAATGTTGTGTTTGCCTTACGGCACTGGCTGTTTCCCTTTCCTGGAACCAGTCACCCTAAATAACGAACGAGCGACTGCTTATAGCCCACTGAGTTGCTCACGGTGATAGATAAATCTCCAACCAAAAAAAAAAAAAAAAAAAGCTAAAATATTGTTAACACGATAGTTATTATTTTCCTAGCCCAATAGAAATCGGAAAATCTTCATCAAACAACGATTGATCAAATATCACTAAAAACGCCCAAGAGTAATAGTGAAGGAATGTAAACAAACCATCGTAACAAACGATTTCCCTCCTAAGCTGCGTCATTCCTGGGTTGCCCAAAAATGCCTTTACTATTGCGCGTCCGAAAGTTGCCCCGATCAAACAGGTACGTATTACTACATCGAGGTGTAATAAATTTCACAACATGTAGCTGTGCCTTGCTGTAAAATTGGATGAGTTCTCGCAAAACAGTGGGATGTTATACCCCGTCAATGAGAAGGAAATAAAGTGTTGATAACTCTTCAGAGCATTTCAAATATTGTCAATATACATACAATTTTGGCAAAATAGTACTCCCGCTCCCAAATATTTATATTCCAATCTAAACAAGCAGCCTTAACAGTTTCAATATTCATTGTGCGATTCAAAAACCTGTCTTCTAACTGTGAGTCGAATAAAACCTGATCTGGAAAAAAAGGTTACAAAACAAATGTAAGCAAATTTTTTTCTTTAAAATTCCCCATGACAAAAAAAAAAAAAAAAAAAAAACGCAGGTGAAAATACTCCAAGTACGTGGCGACAGTTAATAAATAAATAAATACATCGCTCTTTCCACGTTCCAGAAACACACAGCATTCGAAAAATTGTTATTTTTCAGATGCTGTGTGTTTTTCGGATGCTGTGTGTTTCTGAAACGTGGGAAGAGCGATGTATTTAATTATTTAAAAAAAAAGCATTTGGTACCGACACAATGATTTTATGAAAATGCACTTCCGCGCTTTTGATAATTACATACCTGTGGGTAAGACCATGTTAAACGTTCAATAGACAAATGACATGTGGAGCTGCATGGATTTGGCCGTTTGACCTATCATGAAAAGTAGATGTTTTGTGCCAGTGAAATAATTAATGTCCCCATCAGTTAAAAAACTGAGTGGAACTTTACAACACACTGCATGTTTTTTGCAAATTATATTCCACTGTTCCCATTTTACGTAGTCAACATTTTATTTTCACCATTCTAATAATGAAACTAAATGTTTCAACAAATGTGATCATCGTTTTTTCTTAGATTGCTGATATGTTATATGGTTTGCATAATTTCCTCTTCCGGAAAATGTGTCACATTACTGAAGGAGGTAAGACTTCAAAACCAAACGGCAGAATAATTCCATAAGATTTAAAGAAATGCTGAAAATTATGCATACTACGAATTTTTTTCAACATTCCACAGCATTTCCGTCAATCCCTGTTTTCTTTCATGTTGTGGTTAGGAAATGTTTTTCAAGCGTTAATGTTCTAAATTTGCACCAAAATTTTAGTTTTAATATTGACATTTTTGAATATTCAGAACATCCTATCAAAAACATGGCAGATATTCCCTAAGCTCCCCAGTCGCTTTGGGAAATATCTTCAGTAAGGGCATATTCAAAGATTTGCTAAACAATTTAATTGTTCTATAAAACCTCTTGCAAAAAAATCAATTATCCTACAAACCTCTTTCAAAAGCACGCCAACCGTCCGAGCAACAAAAGCATTGCTTTGTGGCCAGTGATTTCCGAACCACTGAAGAATGAAATATGCATATTTAGTGTACGGACAATGATGAAACGGGAAACAAGCCAATGTTCTGATCACCACAGAACAGCCACTTCAATTTTTAACCACACTTGTTAGTTAAAAACTTCCGGTTCCTTTAACATCCTCGGATTTTTTCATCTCTTGTTAGAACCTGTGACTCACTCTAATTTCCGTTTCGTGTTTTAATTCCCTTTGGTTCCATGTCTCCTGGCAGGGAAGCTTTTCTATATCTTACATGGATTAGTGGCCACACCTACATAGGGGGATTATCTAAACTGATAAGCTTCACCTTCTCAACATATTAAGGAACCTATCCTACATATTTTAGCAGGCGGCATCCAGAAGAAAAAGGGAATCGTTGGATAACTCGAAAAGAAAAAAATCAGCTGAAACTAAGAGTGTTTAAATGATTTCTGTAGGAGAAGAAAGGTTGCAACCCCTCGTTGTTATTATATAAAACAAAGGCTACAGCATCGCTAATGCATTGGTATAAAAAAGGTGAAATTCTTTTTTGGGATAAATAAACACATTTCTCTTTCCAACGAGAATATTTCATGTGGCGCTATAAAATTAGTAAGAAAAGACAATAAAAAGCAAAGTTTCATCACTTCTTTCTAAAGTCAATTCAAGTTTCCTCTTGCATATTATAATATACATGATGCTACAGATTTTAAATATCCTAAAAACGATATTCGTAAACACAATAACTTTTGAAAATATTTTCTTTCTTTATATTTTCATCACGTATTTTGCAGAAAAGTAAGAACTCCTTAGTAACCCTTTGTTTTTCCGTTTACTCGAGACACTATGTCTATATGGGGAACATATTGCACAACGAGCATGTCATAGTAAGCTGAAACAAATACGTGATCATACCAATAGTGATTGTACAATATCTAGAAAATGGAAACAAAAAACGCTTTCTTAAGACACCATTAAACAGAGAAACGTTAGAAGCAGGTGTTAAAAAATAGAAATGTAAAAATTCCCATGTGAGTATTCAAGTATTCGGAATTATATATACATCATGATTAAATTTCAATATTAAGTAAAATCTTGTTACATATAAAAGAAGGAAGAAATTATCCTAAATCATATGTACCTCTCTTAATTTGTAATTTATAAGTATGCATACATAACTGGAGAATTTCAGGGATAAATTTAATATTTGTTCACGACAGAAGATCATTTTCTGTAAAAAAGGAAGAGAAAATTTATGCTCACTTACCTCATGATTTCAAGCTTCGGAAAAATGTGTCCAACTCCGCAAAATTTTCGTCGTTTGAAACGCTTTTATCGAAAACAAAATCATCATCGCTGGTTTCCTCCGTGGAACTATTTGAATCTGTTAAGGGCTGCCCTGACCTCTTCATTTTATGGGTCTTCGTCGTCCTCCTTTTCCTCTGCTTTCGTATTTGTTTTAACTCCCGCCTCAATTTCAAGCGCATCATTTCGAGGAGGGTTGTAATTCGAAGGTTTGTTTTATACTTTATAGATTTCTTGAAAGACAAGTCCATTATGTCGGCGATTTCTTCCTCTCTGTGGAAACTCATCCTCAGCTTGCACACGAACCTTAGCAATATATCTGTAAGCACAAGCGCGTCACAACCACTGCCTATGAAACACACACTAAAAGTGTTGCTCAAGATTTCAGTTGAGGACTATTGGTCTCAAATCACGTGACATGTGACTCACTCTAATTTCCGTTTCGTGTTTTAATCCCCTTTGGTTCCATGTCTCCTGGCAGGGAAGCTTTTCTATATCTTACATGGATTAGTGGCCACACCTACATAGGGGGATTATCTGAACTGATAAGCTTCACATTCTCAACATATTAAGGAACCTAGCCTACATATTTTAGCAGGCGGCATCCAGAAGAAAAGGGAATCGTTGGATAACTCGAAAAGAAAAAAATCAGCTGAAACTAAGAGTGTTTAAATGATTTCTGTAAGAGAAGAAAGGTTGCAACCCCTCGTTGTTATTATATAAAACAAAGGCTACAGCATCGCTAATGCATTGGTATAAAAAAGGTGAAATTCATTTTTGGGATAAATAAACACATTTCTCTTTCCAACGAGAATATTTCATGTGGCGCTATAAAATTAGTAAGAAAAGACAATAAAAAGCAAAGTTTCATCACTTCTTTCTAAAGTCAATTCAAGTTTCCTCTTGCATATTATAATATACATAATGCTACAGATTTTAAATATCCCAAAAACGATATTCGTAAACACAATAACTTTTGAAAATACTTTTTTCTTTATATTTTCATCACGTATTTTGCAGAAAAGTAAGAACTCCTTAGTAACCCTTTGTTTTTCCGTTTACTCGAGACACTATGTCTATATGGAGAACATATTGCACAACGAGCATGTCATAGTAAGCGGAAACAAATACGTGATCATACCAATAGTGATTGTACAATATCTAGAAAATGGAAACAAAAAAGCTTTCTTAAGACACCATTAAACAGAGAAACGTTAGAAGCAGGTGTTAAAAAATAGAAATGTTAAAATTCCCATGTGAGTATTCAAGCATTCGGAAGTATATATACATCATGATTAAATTTCAATATTAAGTAAAATCTTGTTACATATAAAAGAAGGAAGAAATTATCCTAAATCATATGTACCTCTCTTAATTTGTAATTTATAAGTATGCATACATAACTGGAGAATTTCAGAGATTAATTTAATAGTTGTTCACGACAGAAGAACATTGTCTGTAAAAAAGGAAGAGAAAATTTATTATCACTTACCTCATGATTTCAAGCTTTGGAAAAATGTATCCAACTCCGCAAAATTTTCGTCGTTTGAAACGCTTTTATCGAAAACAAAATCATCATCGCTGGTTTCCTCCGTGGAACTATTTGAATCTGTTAAGGGCTGCCCTGACCTCTTCGTTTTATGGGTCTTCGTCGTCCTACTTTTGCTCTGCTTTCGTATTTGTTTTAACTCCCTTCTCAATTTCAAGCGCATCATTTCGAGAAGGGTTGTAACTCGAAGGTTTGTTTTAAACTTTATAGCTTTCTTGAAAGACAAGTCCACTATGTCGGCGATTTCTTCCTCTCTATGGAAACTCATCCTCAGCTTGCACACGAACCTTAGCAATATATCTGTAAGAACAAGCGCTTCACAACCACTGCCTATGAAACACACACTAAAAGTGTTGCTCAAGATTTCAGTTGATTATTATTGGTCTCAAATCACGTGACATGTGACTCACTCTAATTTCCGTTTCGTGTTTTAATCCCCTTTGGTTCCATATCTCCTGGCAGGGAAGCTTTGCTATATCTTACATGGATTAGTGGCCACACCTACTTAGGGAGATTATCTAAACTGATAAGCTTTACCTTCTCAACATATTAAGGAACCTATCCAACATATTTTAGCAGGCGGCATCCAGAAGAAAAGGGAATCGTTGGATAACTCGAAAAGAAAAAAATCAGCTGAAACTAAGAGTGTTTAAATGATTTCTGTAGGAGAAGAAAGGTTGCAACCCCTCGTTGTTATTATATAAAACAAAGGCTACAGCATCGCTAATGCATTGGTATAAAAAAGGTGAAATTCTTTTTTGGGATAAATAAACACATTTCTCTTTCCAACGAGAATATTTCATGTGGCGCTATAAAATTAGTAAGAAAAGACAATAAAAAGCAAAGTTTCATCACTTCTTTCTAAAGTCAATTCAAGTTTCCTCTTGCATATTATAATATACATGATGCTACAGATTTTAAATATCCTAAAAACGATATTCGTAAACACAATAACTTTTGAAAATATTTTCTTTCTTTATATTTTCATCACGTATTTTGCAGAAAAGTAAGAACTCCTTAGTAACCCTTTGTTTTTCCGTTTACTCGAGACACTATGTCTATATGGGGAACATATTGCACAACGAGCATGTCATAGTAAGCGGAAACAAATACGTGATCATACCAATAGTGATTGTACAATATCTAGAAAATGGAAACAAAAAACGCTTTCTTAAGACACCATTAAACAGAGAAACGTTAGAAGCAGGTGTTAAAAAATAGAAATGTAAAAATTCCCATGTGAGTATTCAAGCATTCGGAATTATATATACATCATGATTAAACTTCAATATTAAGTAAAATCTTGTTACATATAAAAGAAGGAAGAAATTATCCTAAATCATATGTACCTCTCTTAATTTGTAATTTATAAGTATGCATACATAACTGGAGAATTTCAGGGATAAATTTAATATTTGTTCACGACAGAAGATCATTTTCTGTAAAAAAGGAAGAGAAAATTTATGCTCACTTACCTCATGATTTCAAACTTTGGAAAAATGTGTCCAACTCCGCAAAATTTTCGTCGTTTGAAACGCTTTTATCGAAAACAAAATCATCATCGCTGGTTTCCTCCGTGGAACTTTTTGAATCTGTTAAGGGCTGCCCTGACCTCTTCATTTTATGTGTCTTCGTCGTCCTCCTTTTCCTCTGCTTTCGTATTTGTTTTAACTCCCGCCTCAATTTCAAGCGCATCATTTCGAGGAGGGTTGTAATTCGAAGGTTTGTTTTATACTTTATAGATTTCTTGAAAGACAAGTCCATTATGTCGGCGATTTCTTCCTCTCTGTGGAAACTCATCCTCAGCTTGCACACGAACCTTAGCAATATATCTGTAAGCACAAGCGCGTCACAACCACTGCCTATGAAACACACACTAAAAGTGTTGCTCAAGATTTCAGTTGAGGACTATTGGTCTCAAATCACGTGACATGTGACTCACTCTAATTTCCGTTTCGTGTTTTAATCCCCTTTGGTTCCATGTCTCCTGGCAGGGAAGCTTTTCTATATCTTACATGGATTAGTGGCCACACCTACATAGGGGGATTATCTAAACTGATAAGCTTCACCTTCTCAACATACTAAGGAACCTATCCTACATATTTTAGCAGGCGGCATCCAGAAGAAAAAGGGAATCGTTGGATAACTCGAAAAGAAAAAAATCAGCTGAAACCAAGAGTGTTTAAATGATTTCTGTAGCAGAAGAAAGGTTGCAACCCCTCGTTGTTATTATATAAAACAAAGGCTACAGCATCGCTAATGCATTGGTATGAAAAAGGGGAAATTCCTTTTTGGGATAAATAAATACATTTCTCTTTCCAACGAGAATATTTCGTGTGGCGCTATAAAATTAGTAAGAAAAGACACTAAAAGCAAAGTTTCATCATTTCTTTCTAAAGTCAATTCCAGTTTCCTCTTGCATATTATAATATACATGATGCTACAGATTTTAAATATCCCAAAAACGATATTCGTAAACACAATAACTTTTGAAAATATTTTCTTTCTTTATATTTTCATCACGTATTTTGCAGAAAAGTAAGAACTCCTTAGTAACCCTTTGTTTTTCCGTTTACTCGAGACACTATGTCTATATGGGGAACATATTGCACAACGAGCATGTCATAGTAAGCGGAAACAAATACGTGATCATACCAATAGTGATTGTACAATATTTAGAAAATGAAAATAAAAAACGCTTTCTTAAGACACCATTAAACAGAGAAACGTTAGAAGCAGGTGTTAAAAAATAGAAATGTTAAAAATACCATGTGAGTATTCAAGCATTCGGAAGTATATATACATCATGATTAAATTTCAATATTAAGTAAAATCTTGTTACATATAAACGAAAGAAGAAATTATCCTAAAGCATATGTCCCTCTCTTAATTTGTAATTTATAAGTATGCATACATAACTGGAGAATTTCAGAGATTAATTTAATAGTTGTTCACGACAGAAGAACATTGTCTGCAAAAAAGGAAGAGAAAATTTATTATCACTTACCTCATGATTTCAAGCTTTGGAAAAATGTATCCAACTCCGCAAAATTTTCGTCGTTTGAAACGCTTTTATCGAAAACAAAATCATCATCGCTGGTTTCCTCCGTGGAACTATTTGAATCTGTTAAGGGCTGCCCTGACCTCTTCATTTTCTTATGTCTTCGTCGTCCTCCTTTTCCTCTGCTTTCGTATTTGTTTTAACTCCCTCCTCAATTTCGAGCGCATCATTTCGAGGAGGGTTGTAATTCGAAGGTTTGTTTTATAATTTATAGATTTCTTGAAAGACAAGTCCATTATGTTGGCGATTTCTTCCTCTCTGTGGAAACTCATCCTCAGCTTGCACACGAACCTTAGCAATATATCTGTAAGCACAAGCGCGTCACAACCACTGCCTATGAAACACACACTAAAAGTGTTGCTCAAGATTTCAGTTGAGGACTATTGGTCTCAAATCACGTGACATGTGACTCACTCTAATTTCCGTTTCGTGTTTTAATCCCCTTTGGTTCCGTGTCTCCTGGCAGGGAAGCTTTTCTATATCTTACATGGATTAGTGGCCACACCTACATAGGGGGATTATCTAAACTGATAAGCTTCACCTTCTCAACATATTAAGGAACCTATCCTACATATTTTAGCAGGCGGCATCCAGAAGAAAAGGGTATCGTTGGATAACTCGAAAAGAAAAAAATCAGCTGAAACCAAGAGTGTTTAAATGATTTCTGTAGCAGAAGAAAGGTTGCAACCCCTCGTTGTTATTATATAAAACAAAGGCTACAGCATCGCTAATGCATTGGTATGAAAAAGGGGAAATTCCTTTTTGGGATAAATAAATACATTTCTCTTTCCAACGAGAATATTTCGTGTGGCGCTATAAAATTAGTAAGAAAAGACACTAAAAGCAAAGTTTCATCATTTCTTTCTAAAGTCAATTCCAGTTTCCTCTTGCATATTATAATATACATGATGCATCAGATTTTAAACATTCCAAAAACGATATTTGTAAACACAATAACTTTTGAAAATACTTTTTTCTTTATATTTTCATCACGTATTTTGCAGAAAAGTAAGAACTCCTTAGTAACCCTTTGTTTTTCCGTTTACTCGAGACACTATGTCTATATGGGGAACATATTGCACAACGAGCATGTCATAGTAAGCTGAAACAAATACGTGATCATACCAATAGTGATTGTACAATATCTAGAAAATGGAAACAAAAAACGCTTTCTTAAGACACCATTAAACAGAGAAACGTTAGAAGCAGGTGTTAAAAAATAGAAATGTAAAAATTCCCATGTGAGTATTCAAGTATTCGGAATTATATATACATCATGATTAAATTTCAATATTAAGTAAAATCTTGTTACATATAAAAGAAGGAAGAAATTATCCTAAATCATATGTACCTCTCTTAATTTGTAATTTATAAGTATGCATACATAACTGGAGAATTTCAGGGATAAATTTAATATTTGTTCACGACAGAAGATCATTTTCTGTAAAAAAGGAAGAGAAAATTTATGCTCACTTACCTCATGATTTCAAGCTTCGGAAAAATGTGTCCAACTCCGCAAAATTTTCGTCGTTTGAAACGCTTTTATCGAAAACAAAATCATCATCGCTGGTTTCCTCCGTGGAACTATTTGAATCTGTTAAGGGCTGCCCTGACCTCTTCATTTTATGGGTCTTCGTCGTCCTCCTTTTCCTCTGCTTTCGTATTTGTTTTAACTCCCGCCTCAATTTCAAGCGCATCATTTCGAGGAGGGTTGTAATTCGAAGGTTTGTTTTATACTTTATAGATTTCTTGAAAGACAAGTCCATTATGTCGGCGATTTCTTCCTCTCTGTGGAAACTCATCCTCAGCTTGCACACGAACCTTAGCAATATATCTGTAAGCACAAGCGCGTCACAACCACTGCCTATGAAACACACACTAAAAGTGTTGCTCAAGATTTCAGTTGAGGACTATTGGTCTCAAATCACGTGACATGTGACTCACTCTAATTTCCGTTTCGTGTTTTAATCCCCTTTGGTTCCATGTCTCCTGGCAGGGAAGCTTTTCTATATCTTACATGGATTAGTGGCCACACCTACATAGGGGGATTATCTGAACTGATAAGCTTCACCTTCTCAACATATTAAGGAACCTAGCCTACATATTTTAGCAGGCGGCATCCAGAAGAAAAGGGAATCGTTGGATAACTCGAAAAGAAAAAAATCAGCTGAAACTAAGAGTGTTTAAATGATTTCTGTAAGAGAAGAAAGGTTGCAACCCCTCGTTGTTATTATATAAAACAAAGGCTACAGCATCGCTAATGCATTGGTATAAAAAAGGTGAAATTCATTTTTGGGATAAATAAACACATTTCTCTTTCCAACGAGAATATTTCATGTGGTGCTATAAAATTAGTAAGAAAAGACAATAAAAAGCAAAGTTTCATCACTTCTTTCTAAAGTCAATTCAAGTTTCCTCTTGCATATTATAATATACATAATGCTACAGATTTTAAATATCCCAAAAACGATATTCGTAAACACAATAACTTTTGAAAATACTTTTTCTTTATATTTTCATCACGTATTTTGCAGAAAAGTAAGAACTCCTTAGTAACCCTTTGTTTTTCCGTTTACTCGAGACACTATGTCTATATGGGGAACATATTGCACAACGAGCATGTCATAGTAAGCGGAAACAAATACGTGATCATACCAATAGTGATTGTACAATATCTAGAAAATGGAAACAAAAAAAGCTTTCTTAAGACACCATTAAACAGAGAAACGTTAGAAGCAGGTGTTAAAAAATAGAAATGTTAAAATTCCCATGTGAGTATTCAAGCATTCGGAAGTATATATACATCATGATTAAATTTCAATATTAAGTAAAATCTTGTTACATATAAAAGAAGGAAGAAATTATCCTAAATCATATGTACCTCTCTTAATTTGTAATTTATAAGTATGCATACATAACTGGAGAATTTCAGAGATTAATTTAATAGTTGTTCACGACAGAAGAACATTGTCTGTAAAAAAGGAAGAGAAAATTTATTATCACTTACCTCATGATTTCAAGCTTTGGAAAAATGTATCCAACTCCGCAAAATTTTCGTCGTTTGAAACGCTTTTATCGAAAACAAAATCATCATCGCTGGTTTCCTCCGTGGAACTATTTGAATCTGTTAAGGGCTGCCCTGACCTCTTCATTTTATGGGTCTTCGTCGTCCTACTTTTGCTCTGCTTTCGTATTTGTTTTAACTCCCTTCTCAATTTCAAGCGCATCATTTCGAGAAGGGTTGTAACTCGAAGGTTTGTTTTAAACTTTATAGCTTTCTTGAAAGACAAGTCCACTATGTCGGCGATTTCTTCCTCTCTATGGAAACTCATCCTCAGCTTGCACACGAACCTTAGCAATATATCTGTAAGAACAAGCGCTTCACAACCACTGCCTATGAAACACACACTAAAAGTGTTGCTCAAGATTTCAGTTGATTATTATTGGTCTCAAATCACGTGACATGTGACTCACTCTAATTTCCGTTTCGTGTTTTAATCCCCTTTGGTTCCATATCTCCTGGCAGGGAAGCTTTGCTATATCTTACATGGATTAGTGGCCACACCTACTTAGGGAGATTATCTAAACTGATAAGCTTTACCTTCTCAACATATTAAGGAACCTATCCTACATATTTTAGCAGGCGGCATCCAGAAGAAAAGGGAATCGTTGGATAACTCGAAAAGAAAAAAAAATCAGCTGAAACTAAGAGTGTTTAAATGATTTCTGTAGGAGAAGAAAGGTTGCAACCCCTCGTTGTTATTATATAAAACAAAGGCTACAGCATCGCTAATGCATTGGTATAAAAAAGGTGAAATTCTTTTTTGGGATAAATAAACACATTTCTCTTTCCAACGAGAATATTTCATGTGGCGCTATAAAATTAGTAAGAAAAGACAATAAAAAGCAAAGTTTCATCACTTCTTTCTAAAGTCAATTCAAGTTTCCTCTTGCATATTATAATATACATGATGCTACAGATTTTAAATATCCTAAAAACGATATTCGTAAACACAATAACTTTTGAAAATATTTTCTTTCTTTATATTTTCATCACGTATTTTGCAGAAAAGTAAGAACTCCTTAGTAACCCTTTGTTTTTCCGTTTACTCGAGACACTATGTCTATATGGGGAACATATTGCACAACGAGCATGTCATAGTAAGCGGAAACAAATACGTGATCATACCAATAGTGATTGTACAATATCTAGAAAATGGAAACAAAAAACGCTTTCTTAAGACACCATTAAACAGAGAAACGTTAGAAGCAGGTGTTAAAAAATAGAAATGTAAAAATTCCCATGTGAGTATTCAAGCATTCGGAATTATATATACATCATGATTAAACTTCAATATTAAGTAAAATCTTGTTACATATAAAAGAAGGAAGAAATTATCCTAAATCATATGTACCTCTCTTAATTTGTAATTTATAAGTATGCATACATAACTGGAGAATTTCAGGGATAAATTTAATATTTGTTCACGACAGAAGATCATTTACTGTAAAAAAGGAAGAGAAAATTTATGCTCACTTACCTCATGATTTCAAGCTTTGGAAAAATGTGTCCAACTCCGCAAAATTTTCGTCGTTTGAAACGCTTTTATCGAAAACAAAATCATCATCGCTGGTTTCCTCCGTGGAACTTTTTGAATCTGTTAAGGGCTGCCCTGACCTCTTCATTTTATGTGTCTTCGTCGTCCTCCCTTTCCTCTGCTTTCGTATTTGTTTTAACTCCCGCCTCAATTTCAAGCGCATCATTTCGAGGAGGGTTGTAATTCGAAGGTTTGTTTTATACTTTATAGATTTCTTGAAAGACAAGTCCATTATGTCGGCGATTTCTTCCTCTCTGTGGAAACTCATCCTCAGCTTGCACACGAACCTTAGCAATATATCTGTAAGCACAAGCGCGTCACAACCACTGCCTATGAAACACACACTAAAAGTGTTGCTCAAGATTTCAGTTGAGGACTATTGGTCTCAAATCACGTGACATGTGACTCACTCTAATTTCCGATTCGTGTTTTAATCCCCTTTGGTTCCATGTCTCCTGGCAGGGAAGCTTTTCTATATCTTACATGGATTAGTGGCCACACCTACATAGGGGATTATCTAAACTGATAAGCTTCACCTTCTCAACATATTAAGGAACCTATCCTACATATTTTAGCAGGCGGCATCCAGAAGAAAAGGGAATCGTTGGATAACTCGAAAAGAAAAAAATCAGCTGAAACCAAGAGTGTTTAAATGATTTCTGTAGCAGAAGAAAGGTTGCAACCCCTCGTTGTTATTATATAAAACAAAGGCTACAGCATCGCTAATGCATTGGTATGAAAAAGGGGAAATTCCTTTTTGGGATAAATAAATACATTTCTCTTTCCAACGAGAATATTTCGTGTGGCGCTATAAAATTAGTAAGAAAAGACACTAAAAGCAAAGTTTCATCATTTCTTTCTAAAGTCAATTCCAGTTTCCTCTTGCATATTATAATATACATGATGCTACAGATTTTAAATATCCCAAAAACGATATTCGTAAACACAATAACTTTTGAAAATATTTTCTTTCTTTATATTTTCATCACGTATTTTGCAGAAAAGTAAGAACTCCTTAGTAACCCTTTGTTTTTCCGTTTACTCGAGACACTATGTCTATATGGGGAACATATTGCACAACGAGCATGTCATAGTAAGCGGAAACAAATACGTGATCATACCAATAGTGATTGTACAATATTTAGAAAATGAAAATAAAAAACGCTTTCTTAAGACACCATTAAACAGAGAAACGTTAGAAGCAGGTGTTAAAAAATAGAAATGTTAAAAATACCATGTGAGTATTCAAGCATTCGGAAGTATATATACATCATGATTAAATTTCAATATTAAGTAAAATCTTGTTACATATAAAGGAAAGAAGAAATTATCCTAAAGCATATGTCCCTCTCTTAATTTGTAATTTATAAGTATGCATACATAACTGGAGAATTTCAGAGATTAATTTAATAGTTGTTCACGACAGAAGAACATTGTCTGCAAAAAAGGAAGAGAAAATTTATTATCACTTACCTCATGATTTCAAGCTTTGGAAAAATGTATCCAACTCCGCAAAATTTTCGTCGTTTGAAACGCTTTTATCGAAAACAAAATCATCATCGCTGGTTTCCTCCGTGGAACTATTTGAATCTGTTAAGGGCTGCCCTGACCTCTTCATTTTCTTATGTCTTCGTCGTCCTCCTTTTCCTCTGCTTTCGTATTTGTTTTAACTCCCTCCTCAATTTCGAGCGCATCATTTCGAGGAGGGTTGTAATTCGAAGGTTTGTTTTATAATTTATAGATTTCTTGAAAGACAAGTCCATTATGTTGGCGATTTCTTCCTCTCTGTGGAAACTCATCCTCAGCTTGCACACGAACCTTAGCAATATATCTGTAAGCACAAGCGCGTCACAACCACTGCCTATGAAACACACACTAAAAGTGTTGCTCAAGATTTCAGTTGAGGACTATTGGTCTCAAATCACGTGACATGTGACTCACTCTAATTTCCGTTTCGTGTTTTAATCCCCTTTGGTTCCGTGTCTCCTGGCAGGGAAGCTTTTCTATATCTTACATGGATTAGTGGCCACACCTACATAGGGGGATTATCTAAACTGATAAGCTTCACCTTCTCAACATATTAAGGAACCTATCCTACATATTTTAGCAGGCGGCATCCAGAAGAAAAGGGTATCGTTGGATAACTCGAAAAGGAAAAAATCAGCTGAAACCAAGAGTGTTTAAATGATTTCTGTAGCAGAAGAAAGGTTGCAACCCCTCGTTGTTATTATATAAAACAAAGGCTACAGCATCGCTAATGCATTGGTATGAAAAAGGGGAAATTCCTTTTTGGGATAAATAAATACATTTCTCTTTCCAACGAGAATATTTCGTGTGGCGCTATAAAATTAGTAAGAAAAGACACTAAAAGCAAAGTTTCATCATTTCTTTCTAAAGTCAATTCCAGTTTCCTCTTGCATATTATAATATACATGATGCTACAGATTTTAAACATTCCAAAAACGATATTTGTAAACACAATAACTTTTGAAAATACTTTTTTCTTTATATTTTCATCACGTATTTCTCAGAAAAATAAGAACTACTTAGTAACGCTTTGTTCTTCCGTTTACTCGGGACACTATGTCTATATGGGGAACATATTGCACAACGAGCATGTCATAGTAAGCGGAAACAAATACATGATCATACCAATAGTGATTGTACAATATCTAGAAAATGGAAACAAAAAACGCTTTCTTCAGACACCATTAAACAGAGAAACGTTAGAAAGAGGTGTTTAAAAACAGAAATAAGAATGTTAAAATTCCCACGTGGGTATTCAAGCATTCGGAATTATATATACATCATGATTACATTTCAATATTAAGTAAAATCTTGTTACATATAAAAGAAGGAAGAAATTATCCTAAATCATATGTACCTCTCTTAATTTGTAATTTATAAGTGTGCATACATAACTAGAGAATTTCAGAGATTAATTTAATAGTTGTTCACGACAGAAGAACATTGTCTGTAAAAAAGGAAGAGAAAATTTATTATCACTTACCTCATGATTTCAAGCTTTGGAAAAATGTATCCAACTCCGCAAAATTTTCGTCGTTTGAAACGCTTTTATCGAAAACAAAATCATCATCGCTGGTTATCTCCGTGGAACTATTTGAATCTGTTAAGGGCTGCCCTGACCTCTTCATTTTATGGGTCTTCGTCGTCCTACTTTTGCTTTGCTTTCGTATTTGTTTTAACTCCCTCCTCAATTTCAAGCGCATCATTTCGAGAAGGGTTGTAACTCGAAGGTTTGTTTTAAACTTTATAGCTTTCTTGAAAGACAAGTCCACTATGTCGGCGATTTCTTCCTCTCTGTGGAAACTCATCCTCAGCTTGCACACGAACCTTAGCAATATATCTGTAAGAACAAGCGCGTCACAACCACTGCCTATGAAACACACACTAAAAGTGTTGCTCAAGATTTCAGTTGATTATTATTGGTCTCAAATCACGTGACATGTGACTCACTCTAATTTCCGTTTCGTGTTTTAATCCCCTTTGGTTCCATGTCTCCTGGCAGGGAAGCTTTGCTATATCTTACATGGATTAGTGGCCACACCTACTTAGGGAGATTACCTAAACTGATAAGCTTTACCTTCTCAACATATTAAGGAACCTATCCTACATATTTTAGCAGGCGGCATCCAGAAGAAAAGGGAATCGTTGGATAACTCGAAAAGAAAAAAATCAGCTGAAACTAAGAGTGTTTAAATGATTTCTGTAGGAGAAGAAAGGTTGCAACCCCTCGTTGTTATTATATAAAACAAAGGCTACAGCATCGCTAATGCATTGGTATAAAAAAGGTGAAATTCTTTTTTGGGATAAATAAACACATTTCTCTTTCCAACGAGAATATTTCATGTGGCGCTATAAAATTAGTAAGAAAAGACAATAAAAAGCAAAGTTTCATCCCTTCTTTCTAAAGTCAATTCAAGTTTCCTCTTGCATATTATAATATACATAATGCTACAGATTTTAAATATCCCAAAAACGATATTCGTAAACACAATAACTTTTGAAAATACTTTTTTCTTTATATTTTCATCACGTATTTTGCAGAAAAGTAAGAACTCCTTAGTAACCCTTTGTTTTTCCGTTTACTCGAGACACTATGTCTATATGGGGAACATATTGCACAACGAGCATGTCATAGTAAGCGGAAACAAATACGTGATCATACCAATAGTGATTGTACAATATTTAGAAAATGAAAATAAAAAACGCTTTCTTAAGACACCATTAAACAGAGAAACGTTAGAAGCAGGTGTTAAAAAATAGAAATGTTAAAATTCCCATGTGAGTATTCAAGCATTCGGAAGTATATATACATCATGATTAAATTTCAATATTAAGTAAAATCTTGTTACATATAAAGGAAAGAAGAAATTATCCTAAAGCATATGTCCCTCTCTTAATTTGTAATTTATAAGTATGCATACATAACTGGAGAATTTCAGAGATTAATTTAATAGTTGTTCACGACAGAAGAACATTGTCTGCAAAAAAGGAAGAGAAAATTTCTTATCACTTACCTCATGATTTCAAGCTTTGGAAAAATGTATCCAACTCCGCAAAATTTTCGTCGTTTGAAACGCTTTTATCGAAAACAAAATCATCATCGCTGGTTTCCTCCGTGGAACTATTTGAATCTGTTAAGGGCTGCCCTGACCTCTTCATTTTCTTATGTCTTCGTCGTCCTCCTTTTCCTCTGCTTTCATATTTGTTTTAACTCCCTCCTCAATTTCGAGCGCATCATTTCGAGGAGGGTTGTAATTCGAAGGTTTGTTTTATACTTTATAGATTTCTTGAAAGACAAGTCCATTAAGTCGGCGATTTCTTCCTCTCTGTGGAAACTCATCCTCAGCTTGCACACGAACCTTAGCAATATATCTGTAAGCACAAGGGCGTCACAACCACTGCCTATGAAACACACACTAAAAGTGTTGCTCAAGATTTCAGTTGAGGACTATTGGTCTCAAATCACGTGACATGTGACTCACTCTAATTTCCGTTTCGTGTTTTAATCCCCTTTGGTTCCATGTCTCCTGGCAGGGAAGCTTTTCTATATCTTACATGGATTAGTGGCCACACCTACATAGGGGATTATCTAAACTGATAAGCTTCACCTTCTCAACATATTAAGGAACCTATCCTACATATTTTAGCAGGCGGCATCCAGAAGAAAAGGGAATCGTTGGATAACTCGAAAAGAAAAAATCAGCTGAAACTAAGAGTGTTTAAATGATTTCTGTAGGAGAAGAAAGGTTGCAACCCCTCGTTGTTATTATATAAAACAAAGGCTACAGCATCGCTAATGCATTGGTATAAAAAAGGTGAAATTCTTTTTTGGGATAAATAAACACATTTCTCTTTCCAACGAGAATATTTCATGTGGCGCTATAAAATTAGTAAGAAAAGACAATAAAAAGCAAAGTTTCATCACTTCTTTCTAAAGTCAATTCAAGTTTCCTCTTGCATATTATAATATACATGATGCTACAGATTTTAAATATCCTAAAAACGATATTCGTAAACACAATAACTTTTGAAAATATTTTCTTTCTTTATATTTTCATCACGTATTTTGCAGAAAAGTAAGAACTCCTTAGTAACCCTTTGTTTTTCCGTTTACTCGAGACACTATGTCTATATGGGGAACATATTGCACAACGAGCATGTCATAGTAAGCTGAAACAAATACGTGATCATACCAATAGTGATTGTACAATATCTAGAAAATGGAAACAAAAAACGCTTTCTTAAGACACCATTAAACAGAGAAACGTTAGAAGCAGGTGTTAAAAATAGAAATGTAAAAATTCCCATGTGAGTATTCAAGTATTCGGAATTATATATACATCATGATTAAATTTCAATATTAAGTAAAATCTTGTTACATATAAAAGAAGGAAGAAATTATCCTAAATCATATGTACCTCTCTTAATTTGTAATTTATAAGTATGCATACATAACTGGAGAATTTCAGGGATAAATTTAATATTTGTTCACGACAGAAGATCATTTTCTGTAAAAAAGGAAGAGAAAATTTATGCTCACTTACCTCATGATTTCAAGCTTCGGAAAAATGTGTCCAACTCCGCAAAATTTTCGTCGTTTGAAACGCTTTTATCGAAAACAAAATCATCATCGCTGGTTTCCTCCGTGGAACTATTTGAATCTGTTAAGGGCTGCCCTGACCTCTTCATTTTATGGGTCTTCGTCGTCCTCCTTTTCCTCTGCTTTCGTATTTGTTTTAACTCCCTCCTCAATTTCAAGCGCATCATTTCGAGGAGGGTTGTAATTCGAAGGTTTGTTTTATACTTTATAGATTTCTTGAAAGACAAGTCCATTATGTCGGCGATTTCTTCCTCTCTGTGGAAACTCATCCTCAGCTTGCACACGAACCTTAGCAATATATCTGTAAGCACAAGCGCGTCACAACCACTGCCTATGAAACACACACTAAAAGTGTTGCTCAAGATTTCAGTTGAGGACTATTGGTCTCAAATCACGTGACATGTGACTCACTCTAATTTCCGTTTCGTGTTTTAATCCCCTTTGGTTCCATGTCTCCTGGCAGGGAAGCTTTTCTATATCTTACATGGATTAGTGGCCACACCTACATAGGGGGATTATCTGAACTGATAAGCTTCACCTTCTCAACATATTAAGGAACCTAGCCTACATATTTTAGCAGGCGGCATCCAGAAGAAAAGGGAATCGTTGGATAACTCGAAAAGAAAAAAATCAGCTGAAACTAAGAGTGTTTAAATGATTTCTGTAGGAGAAGAAAGGTTGCAACCCCTCGTTGTTATTATATAAAACAAAGGCTACAGCATCGCTAATGCATTGGTATAAAAAAGGTGAAATTCTTTTTTGGGATAAATAAACACATTTCTCTTTCCAACGAGAATATTTCATGTGGCGCTATAAAATTAGTAAGAAAAGACAATAAAAAGCAAAGTTTCATCACTTCTTTCTAAAGTCAATTCAAGTTTCCTCTTGCATATTATAATATACATGATGCTACAGATTTTAAATATCCTAAAAACGATATTCGTAAACACAATAACTTTTGAAAATATTTTCTTTCTTTATATTTTCATCACGTATTTTGCAGAAAAGTAAGAACTCCTTAGTAACCCTTTGTTTTTCCGTTTACTCGAGACACTATGTCTATATGGGGAACATATTGCACAACGAGCATGTCATAGTAAGCTGAAACAAATACGTGATCATACCAATAGTGATTGTACAATATCTAGAAAATGGAAACAAAAAACGATTTCTTAAGACACCATTAAACAGAGAAACGTTAGAAGCAGGTGTTAAAAATAGAAATGTAAAAATTCCCATGTGAGTATTCAAGTATTCGGAATTATATATACATCATGATCAAATTTCAATATTAAGTAAAATCTTGTTACATATAAAAGAAGGAAGAAATTATCCTAAATCATATGTACCTCTCTTAATTTGTAATTTATAAGTATGCATACATAACTGGAGAATTTCAGGGATAAATTTAATATTTGTTCACGACAGAAGATCATTTTCTGTAAAAAAGGAAGAGAAAATTTATGCTCACTTACCTCATGATTTCAAGCTTCGGAAAAATGTGTCCAACTCCGCAAAATTTTCGTCGTTTGAAACGCTTTTATCGAAAACAAAATCATCATCGCTGGTTTCCTCCGTGGAACTATTTGAATCTGTTAAGGGCTGCCCTGACCTCTTCATTTTATGGGTCTTCGTCGTCCTCCTTTTCCTCTGCTTTCGTATTTGTTTTAACTCCCTCCTCAATTTCAAGCGCATCATTTCGAGGAGGGTTGTAATTCGAAGGTTTGTTTTATACTTTATAGATTTCTTGAAAGACAAGTCCATTATGTCGGCGATTTCTTCCTCTCTGTGGAAACTCATCCTCAGCTTGCACACGAACCTTAGCAATATATCTGTAAGCACAAGCGCGTCACAACCACTGCCTATGAAACACACACTAAAAGTGTTGCTCAAGATTTCAGTTGAGGACTATTGGTCTCAAATCACGTGACATGTGACTCACTCTAATTTCCGTTTCGTGTTTTAATCCCCTTTGGTTCCATGTCTCCTGGCAGGGAAGCTTTTCTATATCTTACATGGATTAGTGGCCACACCTACATAGGGGGATTATCTGAACTGATAAGCTTCACCTTCTCAACATATTAAGGAACCTAGCCTACATATTTTAGCAGGCGGCATCCAGAAGAAAAGGGAATCGTTGGATAACTCGAAAAGAAAAAAATCAGCTGAAACTAAGAGTGTTTAAATGATTTCTGTAGGAGAAGAAAGGTTGCAACCCCTCGTTGTTATTATATAAAACAAAGGCTACAGCATCGCTAATGCATTGGTATAAAAAAGGTGAAATTCATTTTTGGGATAAATAAACACATTTCTCTTTCCAACGAGAATATTTCATGTGGCGCTATAAAATTAGTAAGAAAAGACAATAAAAAGCAAAGTTTCATCACTTCTTTCTAAAGTCAATTCAAGTTTCCTCTTGCATATTATAATATACATAATGCTACAGATTTTAAATATCCCAAAAACGATATTCGTAAACACAATAACTTTTGAAAATACTTTTTCTTTATATTTTCATCACGTATTTTGCAGAAAAGTAAGAACTCCTTAGTAACCCTTTGTTTTTCCGTTTACTCGAGACACTATGTCTATATGGGGAACATATTGCACAACGAGCATGTCATAGTAAGCGGAAACAAATACGTGATCATACCAATAGTGATTGTACAATATTTAGAAAATGAAAATAAAAAACGCTTTCTTAAGACACCATTAAACAGAGAAACGTTAGAAGCAGGTGTTAAAAAATAGAAATGTTAAAATTCCCATGTGAGTATTCAAGCATTCGGAAGTATATATACATCATGATTAAATTTCAATATTAAGTAAAATCTTGTTACATATAAAGGAAAGAAGAAATTATCCTAAAGCATATGTCCCTCTCTTAATTTGTAATTTATAAGTATGCATACATAACTGGAGAATTTCAGAGATTAATTTAATAGTTGTTCACGACAGAAGAACATTGTCTGCAAAAAAGGAACAGAAAATTTATTATCACTTACCTCATGATTTCAAGCTTTGGAAAAATGTATCCAACTCCGCAAAATTTTCGTCGTTTGAAACGCTTTTATCGAAAACAAAATCATCATCGCTGGTTTCCTCCGTGGAACTATTTGAATCTGTTAAGGGCTGCCCTGACCTCTTCATTTTCTTATGTCTTCGTCGTCCTCCTTTTCCTCTGCTTTCGTATTTGTTTTAACTCCCTCCTCAATTTCGAGCGCATCATTTCGAGGAG
Organism: Macrothele yani; assembly: GCA_039090855.1. Taxonomy (NCBI): domain Eukaryota; kingdom Metazoa; phylum Arthropoda; class Arachnida; order Araneae; family Macrothelidae; genus Macrothele; species Macrothele yani. Next base: position 106,159 of record JAYWMT010000256.1, read on the forward strand.
GGTTGTAATTCGAAGGTTTGTTTTATACTTTATAGATTTCTTGAAAGACAAGTCCATTAAGTCGGCGATTTCTTCCTCTCTGTGGAAACTCATCCTCAGCTTGCACACGAACCTTAGCAATATATCTGTAAGCACAAGCGCGTCACAACCACTGCCTATGAAACACACACTAAAAGTGTTGCTCAAGATTTCAGTTGAGGACTATTGGTCTCAAATCACGTGACATGTGACTCACTCTAATTTCCGTTTCGTGTTTTAATCCCCTTTGGTTCCATGTCTCCTGGCAGGGAAGCTTTTCTATATCTTACATGGATTAGTGGCCACACCTACATAGGGGGATTATCTAAACTGATAAGCTTCACCTTCTCAACATATTAAGGAACCTATCCTACATATTTTAGCAGGCGGCATCCAGAAGAAAAGGGAATCGTTGGATAACTCGAAAAGAAAAAAATCAGCTGAAACCAAGAGTGTTTAAATGATTTCTGTAGCAGAAGAAAGGTTGCAACCCCTCGTTGTTATTATATAAAACAAAGGCTACAGCATCGCTAATGCATTGGTATGAAAAAGGGGAAATTCCTTTTTGGGATAAATAAATACATTTCTCTTTCCAGCGAGAATAGTTCGTGTGGCGCTATAAAATTAGTAAGAAAAGACAATAAAAGCAAAGTTTCATCATTTCTTTCTAAAGTCAATTCCAGTTTCCTCTTGCATATTATAATATACATGATGCATCAGATTTTAAACATTCCAAAAACGATATTTGTAAACACAATAACTTTTAAAAATACTTTTTCTTTATATTTTCATCACGTATTTTGCAGAAAAGTAAGAACTCCTTAGTAACTCTTTGTTTTTCCGTTTACTCGAGACACTATGTCTATATGGGGAACATATTGCACAACGAGCATGTCATAGTAAGCGGAAACAAATACGTGATCATACCAATAGTGATTGTACAATATCTAGAAAATGGAAACAAAAAACGCTTTCTTCAGACACCATTAAACAGAGAAACGTTAGAAAGAGGTGTTTAAAAACAGAAATAAGAATGTTAAAATTCCCACGTGGGTATTCAAGCATTCGGAATTATATATACATCATGATTACATTTCAATATTAAGTAAAATCTTGTTACATATAAAAGAAGGAAGAAATTATCCTAAATCATATGTACCTCTCTTAATTTGTAATTTATAAGTATGCATACATAACTGGAGAATTTCAGAGATAAATTTAATAGTTGTTCACGACAGATCATTTTCGCTAAAAAAGGAAGAGAAAATTTATGCTCACTTACCTCATGATTTCAAGCTTTTTAAAAATGTATCCAACTCCGCAAAATTTTCGTCGTTTGAAACGCTTTTATCGAAAACAAAATCATCATCGCTGGTTTCCTCCGTGGAACTATTTGAATCTGTTAAGGGCTGCCCTGACCTCTTCATTTTATGGGTCTTCGTCGTCCTCCTTTTCCTCTGCTTTCGTATTTGTTTTAACTCCCTCCTCAATTTCAAGCGCATCATTTCGAGGAGGGTTGTAATTCGAAGGTTTGTTTTAAACTTTATAGATTTCTTGAAAGACAAGTCCATTATGTCTGCGATTTCTTCGTCTCTGTGGAAACTCATCCTTAGCTTGCACACGAACCTTAGCAATATATCTGTAAGCACAAGCGCGTCACAACCACTGCCTATGAAACACACACTAAAAGTGTTGCTCAAGATTTCAGTTGAGGACTATTGGTCTCAAATCACGTGACATGTGACTCCTTCTAATTTCCGTTTCGTGTTTTAATCCATTTTGGTTCCATGTCTCCTGGCCGGGAAGCTTTTCTATATCTTACATGGATAATCTCCCTAAGTAGGCCACACCTACTTAGGGAGATTATCTAAACTGATAAGCTTCCCCTTCTCAACATATTAAGGAACCTATCCTACATATTTTAGCAGGCGGCATCCAGAAGAAAAGGGAATCGTTGGATAACTCGAAAAGAAAAAAATCAGCTGAAACTAAGAGTGTTTAAATGATTTCTGTAGGAGAAGAAAGGTTGCAACCCCTCGTTGTTATTATATAAAACAAAGGCTACAGCATCGCTAATGCATTGGTATAAAAAAGGTGAAATTCTTTTTGGGATAAATAAACACATTTGTCTTTCCAACGAGAATATTTCATGTGGCGCTATAAAATTAGTAAGAAAAGACAATAAAAAGCAAAGTTTCATCACTTCTTTCTAAAGTCAATTCAAGTTTCCTCTTACATATTATAATATACATGATGCTACAGATTTTAAATATCCCAAAAACGATATTCGTAAACACAATAACTTTTGAAAATATTTTCTTTCTTTATATTTTCATCACGTATTTTGCAGAAAAGTAAGAAATCCTTAGTAACCCTTTGTTTTTCCGTTTACTCGAGACACTATGTCTATATGGGGAACATATTGCACAACGAGCATGTCATAGTAAGCGGAAACAAATACGTGATCATACCAATAGTGATTGTACAATATCTAGAAAATGGAAACAAAAAACGCTTTCTTAAGACACCATTAAACAGAGAAACGTTAGAAGCAGGTGTTAAAAAATAGAAATGTTAAAATTCCCATGTGAGTATTCAAGCATTCGGAAGTATATATACATCATGATTAAATTTCAATATTAAGTAAAATCTTGTTACATATAAAGGAAAGAAGAAATTATCCTAGAGCATATGTCCCTCTCTTAATTTGTAAGTATGCATACATAACTGGAGAATTTCAGAGATTAATTTAATAGTTGTTCACGACAGAAGAACATTGTCTGCAAAAAAGGAAGAGAAAATTTATTATCACTTACCTCATGATTTCAAGCTTTGGAAAAATGTGTCCAACTCCGCAAAATTTTCGTCGCTTGAAACGCTTTTATCGAAAACAAAATCATCATCGCTGGTTTCCTCCGTGGAACTATTTGAATCTGTTAAGGGCTGCCCTGACCTCTTCATTTTATGGGTCTTCGTCGTCCTCCTTTTGCTCTGCTTTCGTATTTGTTTTAACTCCCTTCTCAATTTCAAGCGCATCATTTCGAGGAGGGTTGTAACTCGAAGGTTTGTTTTAAACTTTATAGCTTTCTTGAAAGACAAGTCCACTATGTCGGCGATTTCTTCCTCTCTGTGGAAACTCATCCTGAGCTTGCACACGAACCTTAGCAATATATCTGTAAGCACAAGCGCGTCACAACCACTGTCTATGAAACACACACTAAAAGTGTTGCTCAAGATTTCAGTTGAGGATTATTGGTCTCAAATCACGTGACATGTGACTCATTCTAATTTCCGTTTCATGTTTTAATCCCCTTTGGTTCCATGTCTCCTGGCAGGGAAGCTTTTCTACATCTTACATGGATTAGTGTCCACACCTACTTAGGGGGATTATCTAAACTGATGAGCTTCACCTTCTCAACATATTAAGGAACCTATCCTACATATCTTAGCAGGCGGCATCCAGAAGAAACGGGAATCGTTGGATAACTCGAAAAGAACAAAATCAGCTGAAACCAAGAGTGTTTAAATGATTTCTGTAGCAGAAGAAAGGTTGCAACCCCTCGTTGTTATTATATAAAACAAAGGCTACAGCATCGCTAATGCATTGGTATGAAAAAGGGGAAATTCCTTTTTGGGATAAATAAATACATTTCTCTTTCCAACGAGAATATTTCGTGTGGCGCTATAAAATTAGTAAGAAAAGACACTAAAAGCAAAGTTTCATCATTTCTTTCTAAAGTCAATTCCAGTTTCCTCTTGCATATTATAATATACATGATGCATCAGATGTTAAACATTCCAAAAACGATGTTTGTAAACACAATAACTTTTGAAAATACTTTTTTTCTTTATATTTTCATCACGTATTTCTCAGAAAAGTAAGAACTACTTAGTAACGCTTTGTTCTTCCGTTTACTCTGATCACTATGTCTATATGGGGAACATATTGCACAACGAGCATGTCATAGTAAGCGGAAACAAATACATGATCATACCAATAGTGATTGTAGAATATCTAGAAAATGGAAACAAAAAACGCTTTCTTAAGACACCATTAAACAGAGAAACGTTAGAAGCAGGTGTTAAAAAATAGAAATGTAAAAATTCCCATGTGAGTATTCAAGCATTCGGAATTATATATACATCATGATTAAATTTCAATATTAAGTAAAATCTTGTTACATATAAAAGAAGGAAGAAATTATCCTAAACCATATGTACCTCTCTTAATTTGTAATTTATAAGTATGCATACATAACTGGAGAATTTCAGGGATAAATTTAATAGTTGTTCACGACAGAAGATCATTTTCTGTAAAAAAGGAAGAGAAAATTTATGCTCACTTACCTCATGATTTCAAGCTTTGGAAAAATGTGTCCAACTCCGCAAAATTTTCGTCGTTTGAAACGCTTTTATCGAAAACAAAATCATCATCGCTGGTTTCCTCCGTGGAACTATTTGAATCTGTTAAGGGCTGCCCTGAACTCTTCATTTTATGGGTCTTCGTCGTCCTACTTTTCCTCTGCTTTCGTATTTGTTTTAACTCCCTCCTCAATTTCAAGCGCATCATTTCGAGGAGGGTTGTAATTCGAAGGTTTGTTTTAAACTTTATGGATTTCTTGAAAGACAAGTCCATTATGTCGGCGATTTCTTCCTCTCTGTGGAAACTCATCCTCAGCTTGCACACGAACCTTAGCAATATATCTGTAAGCACAAGCGCGTCACAACCACTGCCTATGAAACACACACTAAAAGTGTTGCTCAAGATTTCAGTTGAGGATTGTTGGTCTCGAATCACGTGACATGTGACTCATTCTAATTTCCGTTTCGTGTTTTAATCCCCTTTTGTTCCATGTCTCCTGGCGGGAAGCTTTTCTGTATCTTACATGGATTAGTGGCCACACCTACTTAGGGGGATTATCTAAACGGATAAGCTTCACCTTCTCAACATATTAAGGAACCTATCCTACATATTTTAGCAGGCGGCATCCAGAAGAAAAGGGAATCGTTGGATAACTCGAAAAGAAAAAAATCAGCTGAAACCAAGAGTGTTTAAATGATTTCTGTAGGAGGAAAAAGGTTGCAACCCATCGTTGTTATTATATAAAACAAAGGCTACAGCATCGCTAATGCATTGGTATGAAAAAGGTGAAATTTCTTTTTGGGATGAATAAATACATTTCTCTTTAAAACGAGAATATTTCGTGTGGCGCTATAAAATTAGTAAGAAAAGACAATAAAAGCAAAGTTTCATCATTTCTTTCTGAAGTAAATTCCAGTTTCCTCTTGCATATTATAATATACATGATGCTTCAGATTTTAAACATTCCAAAAACGATATTTGTAAACACAATAACTTTTGAAAATTCTTTTTTCTTTTTATTTTCATCACGTATTTTGCAGAAAAGTAAGAACTCCTTAGTAACGCTTTGTTCTTCCGTTTACTCGGGACACTATGTCTATGTGGGGAACACATTGCACAACGAGCATGTCATAGTAAGCGGAAACAAATACATGATCATACTAGTAGTGATTGTACAATATCTGGAAAATGGAAACAAAAAACGCTTTCTTAAGACACCATTAAACAGAGAAACGTTAGAAATAGGTGTTAAAAAATAGAAATGTTAAAATTCCCACGTGAGTATTCAAGCATTCGGAAGTATATATACATCATGATTGAATTTCAATATTAAGTAAAATCTTGTTACATATAAAGGAAGGAAGAAATTATCCTAAAGCATATGTACCTCTCTTAATTTGTAATTTATAAGTATGCATACATAACTGGAGAATTTCAGAGTTTAATTTAATAGTTGTTCGCAACAGAAGAACATTGTCTGTAAAAAAGTAAGAGAAAATTTATGCTCACTTACCTCATGATTTCAAGCTTTGGAAAAATGTGTCCAACTCCGCAAAATTTTCGTCGTTTGAATCGCTTTTATCGAAAACAAAATCATCGGCCCTGTGGTTTCCTCCGTGGAACTATTTGAATCTGTTAAGTGCTGCCCTGACCTCTTCATTTTCTGGGTCTTCGTCGTCCTCCTTTTGCTCTGCTTTCGTATTAGTTTTAACTCCCTTCTCAATTTCAAGCGCATCATTTCGAGGAGGGTTGTAATTCGAAGATTTGTTTTAAACTTTATAGCTTTCTTGAAAGACAAGTCCACTATGTCGGCGATTTCTTCCTCTCTGTGGAAACTCATCCTCTGCTTGCACACGAACCTTAGCAATATATCTGTAAGCACAAGCGCGTCACAACCACTGCCTATGAAACACACACTAAAAGTGTTGCTCAAGATTTCAGTTGAGGACTATTGGTCTCAAATCACGTGACATGTGACTCACTCTAATTTCCGTTTCGTGTTTTAATCCCCTTTGGTTCCATGTCTCCTGGCAGGGAAGATTTTCTATATCTTACATGGATTAGTGGCCACACCTACATAGGGGGATTATGTAAACGGATAAGCTTCACCTTCTCAACATATTAAGGAACCTATCCTACATATTTTAGCAGGTGGCATCCAGAAGAAAAGGGAATCGTTGGATAACTCGAAAAGAAAAAAATTCAGCTGAAACCAAGGGTGTTTAAATAATTTCTGTAGGAGAAGAAAGGTTGCAACCCCTCGTTGTTATTATATAAAACAAGGGCTACAGCATCGCTAATGCATTGGTATGAAAAAGGTGAAATTCCTTTTTGGGATAAATAAATACATTTCTCTTTCCAACGAGAATATTTCATGTGGCCCTATAAAATTAGTGAGAAAAGACAATAAAAAGCAAAGTTTCATCATTTCTTTCTGAAGTCAATTCAAGTTTCCTCCTGCATATTATAATATACATGATGCTTCAGATTTTAAATATTCCAAAAACGATATTTGTAAACACAATAACTTTCGAAAATATTTTTTTCTTTATATTTTCATCACGTATTTTGCAGAAAAGTAAGAACTTCTTAGTAACCGTTTGTTCTTCCGTTTACTCGGGACAGTATGTCTATATGGGGAACATTTTGCACAACGAGCATGTAAAAGTAAGCTGAAACAAATACATGATCATACCAATAGTGATTGTACAATATCTTTAAAATGGAAACAAAAAACGCTTTTTTAAGACACCATTAAACAGAGAAACGTTAGAAATAGGTGTTAAAAATAGAAATAGAAATGTTAAAATTCCCACGTGAGTATTCAAGCATTCGGAAGTATATATAGATCATGATTGAATTTCAATATTAAGTAAAATCTTGTTACATATAAAGGAAGGAAGAAATTATCCTAAAGCATATGTACCTCTCTTAATTTGTAATTTATAAGTATGCATACATAACTGGAGAATTTCAGAGTTTAATTTAATAGTTGTTCGCAACAGAAGTACATTGTCTGTAAAAAAGTAAGGGAAAATTTATGCTCACTTACCTCATGATTTCAAGCTTTGGAAAAATGTATCCAACTCTGCAAAATTTTCGTCGTTTGAATCGCTTTTATCGAAAACAAAATCATTGGCGCTGTGGTTTCCTCCGTGGAACTATTTGAATCTGTTAAGGGCTGCCCTGACCTCTTCATTTTCTGGGTCTTCGTCGTCCTCCTTTTGCTCTGCTTTCGTATTAGTTTTAACTCCCTTCTCAATTTCAAGCGCATCATTTTGAGGAGGGTTGTAATTCGAAGGTTTGTTTTAAACTTTATAGCTTTCTTGAAAGACAAGTCCACTATGTCGGCGATTTCTTCCTCGCTGTGGAAACTCATCCTCAGCTTGCACTCGAACCTTAGCAATATATCTGTAAGCACAAGCGCGTCACAACCACTGCCTATGAAACACACACTAAAAGTGTTGCTCAAGATTTCAGTTGAGGATTATTGGTCTCGAATCACGTGACATGTGACTCATTCTAATTTCCGTTTCGTGTTTTAATCCCCTTTCGTTCCATGTCTGCTGGCGATGAAGCTTTTCTATATCTTACATGGATTTGTGGCCACACCTACTTAGGGGGATTATCTAAACGGATAAGCTTCACCTTCTCAACATATTAAGGAACCTATCCTACATATTTTAGCAGGCGGCATCCAGAAGAAAAGGGAATCATTGGATAACTCGAAAAGAAAAAAATCAGCTGAAACCAAGAGTGTTTAAATGATTTCTGTAGCAGAAGAAAGGTTGCTACCCCTCGTTGTTATTATATAAAACAATGGCTACGGCATCGCTAATGCATTGGTATGAAAAAGGTGAAATTCCTTTTTGGGATAAATAAATACGTTTCTCTTTCCAACGAGAATATTTCATGTGGCGCTATAAAATTAGTAAGAAAAGGCAATAAAAAGCAAAGTTTCATCATTTCTTTCTAAAGTCAATTCAAGTTTCCTCTTGCATATTATAATATACATGATGCTTCAGATTTTAAATATTCCAAAAACGATATTTATAAACACAATACCTTTTGAACATATTTTTTTCTTTATATTTTCATCACGTATTTTGCAGAAAAGTAAGAACTCCTTAGTAACCCTTTGTTCTTCCGTTTACTCGAGACACTATGTCTTTATGGGGAACATATTGCACAACGAGCATGTCATAGTAAGCGGAAACAAATACATGATCATACCAATAGTGATTGTACAATATCTGGAAAATGGAAACAAAAAACGCTTTCTTAAGACATCATTAAACAGAAAAACGTTAGAAATATGTGTTAAAAAATAGAAATAGAAATGTTAAAATTCCCACGTGAGTATTCAAGCATTCGGAAGTATATATACATCATGATTGAATTTCAATATTAAGTAAAATCTTGTTACATATAAAGGAAGGAAGAAAATATCCTAAAGCATATGTAGCTCTCTTAATTTGTAATTTATAAGTATGCATACATAACTGGAGAATTTCAGAGATTAATTTAATAGTTGTTCGCAACAGAAGAACATTGTCTGTAAAAAAGTAAGCATGTTTCGAGGGGCACTATTAGCGCCACACGTACGCGCCGAGCGCAAAATTTGCATAGACGTCATCTTACAGATGTACGTACTCTCCCCGCCTACCAACTGTCGTTTATATAACACAACACCTACTTGGTGTTAGGATTTTTTTCCGTCAGTGCATTTGTGATAATTTTCAAGTAAAATGCTGAACTCAATGCATTCTTTTAAATCTTGCCCTAGTTCGATTATCTTCCTTAAACGCATTCCACTTTTCTTCGACTTTTTATGCTGTCGCACGCTGGACAGACACCAAGGTCTCTAAAATTCATCAATCATTCCCGCCCCACAAAAACCGTGCATATCATTCGAAAACTCTGTTGTTGGATAATGATGTGTCTCCGTTTCATTCTTTCAATAGTCTGCAAGTTTCAGAACCTGATATACCAAGTATCTAACAAAAAGGGATGTTTACTCTGTGCTCTTCCATGGATAAAATGAAATGGGGTGAGAACGCTTGCTATGACTCACTTAATGACCCTCTGCCGCCTGACGGTACAGGTATAAATTGTTTCTAGCTGTTCGCTAATTGCCAAAGGACTGCGCTCTTCTGGCACACACGTTATTTTTGTCCCCCTAATGTTACGTCAATTATGTAGTCAGTCCTGAAACTTTTCGTTCGTGGGTTATATTTATAATTTTTTCTCTTTTTCATTATTCGCCATAATGATACCAGTGCCCATCAGATTTCAGATCAAAGAATATCACTCAATTTAATGCTCCCTGCAAAACCATTCAAGATGATTATTTGGGGCCAGTTTTCTTGTTCAATCGACACATGTTTTTCTCGCTACGAAGCGTTCACATACATAAATATCACTTGCAGCATATATTTTTATTTTAATCTTCATTTTTTGTTAGTTTTTCCTTTGTAAATGATGTTACTCCTTTCTGGCATTTTCATTCCGAATCCATCGGAACTTTGACCAGGGACGACGATCGGGCAAAGCTATTCTACACAAGTCTGTCAATGACGATAAATCTTGTAAGTAGGTGTGACCACATTTGGTTTGTAAAGCTTTTATATCCATGGGTCATAAAAATAAGCTTTGTAAATTTTTTAATATTCAAATTGTGTAATACAGGTGCGACTTAGAAATATATGATTACTTTTCATTTCACCTGCAATCGTTGCCATTGTGTCAATAACTTGATGTCAAATATTTTGTAAATCGTATGAGATTGTGTTTCACTTATAATGAATATGGTTGGCTGTTCCTAAAATTCGCGAAATGACATCTGTGGTCATCAGATTTCTGTTGAAACTTATATAAAAAGTAATACAGAACAGTGCAATATATATATAGATTAGCACAGAACATACTAACGAAATTTGTATAAAGATTAGTACAGAATATTGAAATCGAGCTAGTACAAATGGTGGGAATTCAATTCATGAATTATATCATCAGATCATTCATTTCAACGCAACAAATATTTTATTCAAAATAGTATAATTGTATTAATTATCCGAATTATTTGGCGTAGAATAAAATTCAAAGTTTCTAAACTTGGTTCCTAATTCATATCAATTCTAGAAAGACGCTACCATTGCCGCGGGTTTGGAACCAATTCGTCGAATAATGCTGCGTTTTCTCTCATGATACAGCGTCCCCAATCAATATGACTACTCGTTCTTACGCATGAATAATCACATTCGCATTTAATCGTTTATTGTCTAGTCAAGTCACCCCATTCAAATTGTTTAAGTGTTCTATTATTCAGTTTGCTGCCTACCTTTCTTGAAATAGCCATCTGGTGGATTTGCGAAAGCTTGTAAACTTTGATTTCTATTGTACGCCGAGAAATTCAGATCATCGGTATTGTTATCCTATTTTGAGTATAATTGGTGAACAATTCCTGTTTATTAAACACGTTTTATTAAAATAAAGAACTGAAGAAAAATATCCACGTCTCAACAAAAGTACGATCCCTATAAGGATTAAAAGAAAAATTGCGGATCACATCATCTGAAGGAAATATGAAGCATGATTATGACAAACTCTAGATTGTTATTACAACTTTTTTTTATTCCAAAAGTTTTGGTAACAAAAGATAATTGGAAATTTTACAAAGTAAATTTTAAACTTTCTACCGATATACAAAGGACAATTTGCGTAGGTTTTATATCAATCCATACTAACGAAACTTATACAAAGATTAAAAACGGAAACATGAATTGAAACGCCACATCAAATGTGTATATGTGTGGGGGTAGTGAATTAGGGAGGCGCGTCACTAGGTTTCATGATTTCTACGAAAAGAAGTTACTTTTCGAATAACTATAAATTTTAATGACTTGTCAAGTTTAGGTAACAAAATGGACTGAAATATGGAAATATACCTCTGAATAAACCCTATAAATATAATTCCACTGGGTTTTTATTAGTATTATTTGCTGTCAAAATAGTTATTGTTCGTTCGGATATTTACATATTTTAGCTATTTTCCATATTCTATTTGAAAAATTAAGTTAAAATAATTTTTCTGAGAACACTTTAATTTTTTTTTTTTTTTTTGATTGGAGGTTTAACGACCACCGTGAGCAACTCAAGGGCTATAAGCAGTCGCCCGTCCCTAATTTAGGGTCACTTGTTCCAGGGAAGGGAGAGAGTCAGTGCCGTAAGACAAACACAACATCCATGCCTCACCGGGATTCGAACCCGGACCCCTCACGGACGAATGATCAGAGGCCAGCGCCTTAGTCCACTGCGCCACCGGGGCGGCACACTTTAATTTAGAACCGAGTTGTAGATGGTGTCTGAAAAGCACATGTTTAAATGTATAATAATACATTTATCGACGAACAGTGGTGCTGCATGTTATTCCAACGTTTTTTAAGCTGTTAAAGGAAGTTTGGGTTATTTTAGCCAGTATAATTTAAATAAACAAAATGGAATTGTTTATGAATGAAATACGGGATTACACCCATGTACAGTACAAATTTAGAAGATGTGAATCCGTTTTCTGGAGTTAATATGACAAGGATGGTAAGTGAGATAATATCCGAAAACTTAAAAATTTCATCGTCCTGGAGTGGCAATCGAATCCGCGTCTCCTAGATAGAGGTGTAATCCTGTATCCCATTCGTAATTTATGTGTTCCTCCGAACAATCACGGGATAGAATTCTAAACATCCAGAGTCGCTGAACATGAATGCCGGTTACTTCGACTACCGAAGTCTGTGATCGTTGTATTTAAATTAATCTTAAACTTGCGACTTGATTGTTCTGGGTGGTATAGTGGTTAACATACCTGGGCGCTATCTGAGAGACGCGGATACGAGTTCCGCTCCAGGACGAAGAAATTTTCAAGTTTTCGGATATTATCTGATTTACCATCCTTGTCATATTTACACCAAAAAACGGATTGTCAACTTCAAAATTTGTATAGAATTGTTTATCTTAAATTTCTAATGCTGATGCTTGCTTTAGTGCTAATTTGCACAGCTTTTTGACCTGACGCTAGCCAAAAGTCAGAACTTACACATATTGCAGTGTGTGTTGACAAGAGATAATGGGAAATATTTTTTGAAATGTTCTACTTCAATAACATGATCTGTGTTTTATGCAAAAACAATGCATTTCGCACAACCCCGAGATTTCCTAACTAGTAAACTCCTTCCCGAATTTACTAGTTTTGAACTGGAAAATTTCACATGCAGCTTGTGTTATGATAAACGTATAAGATTTGATCCTAACGTGAGAGATTCAACTGTTTCTTATTCTTATCAACCTACGGTATTGTTGTTTCTAATGCTAATCTGTCTTACGTGAATGGGATAATCTTGCGAAAAACTGTGTCATCATAATTATGCTGTATCTGGTGGTGAGGAGGCAGGAAGGAGCAACATTCATGTTTTATCAGAGTAGATTATTATCCTAATCCTAGAATATGAGACCACAAATCCTTAACCGACAAACTAACAATGGCTATCACCTTATAAACAAAGGTGATGAGCGATGCAAGTGTAACTTGGCTAAAAGAATCCCTCATTTGTTAGAAATAATTTTTGTTGGTAAAGACTTTTCACAATCAGAGATATGTAAAATAGGCTCTACCACATTTTTTTTAATTTCTTTGTCTTTCAAAACATTCTATTATTTAAAACAGAAGACAGTTTGCCATTGAAAACTCACGCACTTCCATATTTCTTTCTTTCAGGTTGTATTATTGCTGATGTTCTTGCTCTTGCTCTTATTTCATGTGAAAGTATCAATACAAATATAATGGAAAATTTCCGAATTGTTTTACACAAAACTCTCTTCATTCAGTCCCTTTTCTTCGCTCCATCTCCATTTTAGAGCTTTGCTTCTTGCGCAGCTACATTTAGAAAACGCTTTTCTAAGAACCGGAGTCGCGTTCTTGGAAAACTGTCGAAAATTCTTGTTAGATATCCGTGTCTGCAAGTACATTTGCGTCAGTGTGACGTAAACGCCAGACAGGCGCAAATGGTAAAGCTGAACAGTCGCAACGTGTAGAAGCAGCTCCGTGGTTTAAGTGAACAGTCGTCTGCATTCTTAGTTGATTATTAATCCTTAAAAGTACAGCCAAGAGACTTTGAATATGGTCGTTCTCTTCAGGTTTATTATTGCATTGCTTTTGTGCACTGCTAAATCACAAGGATTTGAAATGACTCTTCCTGGCAACGAAGGTAGGTAACAAACAGGTTTTTTTTAGATATATATTAAAAATAACGAGCTTTGTCTGGCGAATGCGATCCTAATAATAAGTTAATTTATTTATTTTCCTGGTGTGTTATTCTTCTATCTACGCAATTGCTGCCAAAGGTACAGTGTCGATTTGAAGAAATAAATATCTTCCTAAACTTAAACGATTATGACGTCTCTAATATACTACAAAAATGGATTTAAAACGTTTATATATTATAAGAAAGTTTGAACTGAAAGCACAGCAATATTTGTTCATTTAACATACATGGTGTCTCTTCACAGCACAGCAGAAGTAAATGTATCATTAATCTGAAGAGACTTATTTGTCTTCGAGTTCTATTGTAATGGAGACTCTAAACGAAAGAAAAAAGGACAATACTAATCCAAGCACAACAAAGAACAAGAAAATTCGTTTTATTCACTTAAACAGTTGGTACTCAATTTTCAGAGTGTTGTTTAGAAAGAAAATTTTCAGATTTTCGAAGTTTGTGAATTGAGAACATGCAGTTGATTCAAAACCACTGAATATTATCATTTTCATAGGATAATAGATTTAGAACGTTAGAACGCGATAATTAAAGAAATTTTCTTTTTGTCAATTAATGACTTGTATTACACATTTTCTGTTCCAACACATTTGTGCTTTTTAAATACATTTCGTCGCTTTGTATAGTGGGTGATCTTCCGGCTGTTTTGTTTCTGAAACTATTTGCCGAGATAAGTTGGCAGATACCTCTTTTTCTCCGCTTTGTGCATGCGCATAAACAGGGTCTTCCTCTCGTCACCTTTCAAGGTTTAAAAGGAGAGTTCAACTCAACTTTGCACGGCTTACGAGTGAATCACTCAAGCGTACAATAAGTAAGTTATATATGTTTTCATTACCATTTTAGTAGCAGAAGCGTGAGAGGATATAGATTATGCTTTGTCTCTTTTTTTACACTAAAAAAATCCGTTTTGCTTAAATCCAAAGGCTCTTGGCGAGTGCGTATCAATATTTTCGTTCTGAGTTAAGCTACTGCATTTGGAAATAGTTGCTTACACATTACACGATGCGTGTTTAGTTGTAGCAAAGGAAAAAACAGGTTTTGCTTTGTATACTTTCGTAAATGACATGTCTGTGAATATTGTTCCATGCGTGTTTAACATTATGACGAGTCACTCAGCATTTTGCACATATTCACTAGCTTATTCTTCTACCTTCCGAATAATAAGCTAGTCACTGCACAATAAGGCGTAAGAGTTTCTATAAATAAATATCTAGATTTGAAATACCGTTTTGTCACAATAATTTTTCTAAGTAAAGAGGCACGTGTATCTGTAAAAAAATTAAATCATGTATTAGTATGTGGGTAGGGGTCACCAAGCAAAGAACGTATCCTTCAATATTTGTTTGAAAGTTTTCATGCTAAATCAGTAAGACCTTGAAAAATATTAGTAATGAAGATATTATAATCAGTCAGACCTTGAAAAATATTAGTAATGAAGAATATTATTATTAGTCAGACTTTGAAAATATATTTATAACATTAATCCATTGAAAATTAACAAAATCCGTTTTGACTGATTGTCGGTTTACCATATTTTTTTATCCAGCCTCTTAAGCTTTACCCATTTTCTTACTGGCTTTCCCCTACAAAAATATGGTGCCATTTTGGAGACCCTTGATCTGGCGGAAAAGCTTGTGTTAAACCACACAAGTTCATTTCAGAGGCTAGCTCGATTTGACACAAATGTCTTATCGCTGTAAGAAGAGCTACTGTAGTTCCTGAGCTCTTTGCTTCCCTAAAGAGCTACTATAGTTCTTGAGCTCTTTGCTTCAACTGAAGAGCTCAAAAGAGTTTTCAAAAGATTTGAAAGGTTTTAGAAATAAAAAAATACTCTCTGCACATTAAACTTTGATTCAAATTGTTGAAGATTGTGATGAATTTTTTAACAAGCTGGTAGATATTACTTAAAGCTTTAAACGCATAATTCAGGTTTACAAAACATCTTAATATCTCCATGTTAAGAAAATATTTTGTTTGCTAAAAAAATCGACAATTTCGAAATAGCAAATTCATGAGCAAAAAAGGTTAGTAGTGACACCTTGTGGCGACATAACTGATTCACATTTGGGAGATCAGTCATCATTCACGAAAAATCATTGAATTTCTACCACTCTCGGTGTTCCCCCTACGTTCACAGAGTTAATCGTTTGTTCCAGGGGTTCCGTCCTTGCGTCCTCAGTGGAAATCATCACGGTTCCCAAAAGAGAGCGCGCTTATTTGGAACCCATTCCCCGCTCACGAGTGAATCTCCATTACTGGGCAACACAACCCTCGCATTCGAAACCTAAATGGAAATTGACAAACACAGGAAAACTGGGAGCTTAAAGTGTACCAGCCTTTTACGAATGAAACTACATCCATCCTGAACACCTTATTCAGTGGAATGGCATTCACATTTATTTCCCATTCTTAAGTTTCAACAGATTTTCTAACTGATAGTTAAATAAAAGGGAAGACAGGTACTTATTTGTTATTGTGTTGAAAGTAAATTTTCAGAAATATGAGCAAACTTGATGTATTTCAAAAAATTGGGAAATAATTTAAGAATAAAATCTTTGGTAGTTACTGTGATGTTTCTAAACAGAAACGTCTGAATTACGCACAGGACGTAACTCAGATTGAATATGCTCAGTAAACTTTGAAGTCCGTTTTCCTAAATGTGGAAGTGATAACTATTCACAGGCGAACCGCAAGTTAAATTTTCTTCCAACAAAAGTAATTTCGGATTGAATGACCATTTACAGCGGTGAGTGTGAATTACCCATTGTTCATGTTGAATAGTGATTCCTTGTGAACGAATCGTTCAAGAATGATGAATCATCGGAGTTACCTTTATTTTGTAGCCATCTATTCATCTGATCCTTTTGGCCATAAAAAGTGTTATATGATTGGGACATGTCTTTAACATAAGACATGTCATGTTAAGCAGCAGTTATTACGAACAACCGAACTGTCTCAATGTAGTTCAACGAGGCATCTTCAAACGGATATTGAATCTGTTGTCTTCATATGCTATTTGTGAAATTTTGATTGTAAGGTTTGACGACTTCCTTGTTGCGCCATGAACACAAACCACCTTACGTTTTTATCCGTGCATAGCAACATGCCTGGGAACATCTGATACATAAGAGAGAAGCTTGAGCTGAAATGATAAAAAAATGAATTGATGCCATTAGCTTAAAAGTCTAAAACTTAAGTACTGCTATTTCCTGCTCAGAATCAAGAACAAATAGGAAATTCACAATGGTATCGTGAAACGTCTGAAGTGATGTTATTTGCTTACAAGTGTGAAATTAAAATATTTTTGTTTTGTTCTCAGAGACAAGGAGAACTGAATATTTCACATCGATACCGTGAAACGTCTGAAGTGATGCCATTAATGCAAATGTGTTAAACTGATGTATTGCTGTTTTGTGCTCAAAATCAAGGAGGAATAGAAATTTCATATCAAATCAGTGATACGTCTGCCAACAGCAGGCGAGGGCAACACGTTTCTGGAAAGAAAAATAAGTATACCCTTAAGGAATGGACATACTTGAAAGATGAAGTAAAATATTTTACAACGGAATTAATCTTGCCGTAATGGACGGAACAAAGAAAATAAAATCAGTAGCAGGCATAACCTTCCTTTCTTTACTGCGAAATGGTTGTTTCAAGTAAAAAGAAAAGATGCATGTTCAGTTCGAGGAAATCTGAGTTCATTTAATGAGCAGTTCCGTAGATATCTAATTCAAAGGAGTTAATGTAACTTTACAGACGAAGAGCTCTATTATAATTTCTATAATTTGCAACACAGACTGAAATTTAATTAAAATTCAGTGAGAAATAACCTTTTTATTAAATAAATAAATATATCGCTGTTTCCACGTTCCAGAAAAACATAGCAACCGAAAAATTATTTTTCAACCGCCGCCGAAAAAAAAAAAAAAAAAAAATTAATTTGGTTGCTATGTGTTTCCGGAACGTGGAAAAGAGCGATGTATTTATTTATTTACTGACGCCACGTATTTGGAGGATTTTCACCTTGGTGGATTTTCAACCTTTTCATTATTCGGGAAAGTCAGGATATGTGATTGGAAAAAAAATATTTAATACAATGATGTAAATACATCGGAAATTCGCCATTTACAATTGCACATATATGTTTCAAAACTCTATGTATGAAAGCTCAGATGTTGGACACACATCTAAATCATGTCTATAGCTCTATCAGTTTTCGTCTTCGCGTGTAAATTAAATGCACGCACCTTTTAAAAAATAAATGACGTCCAGTTAATTAGCATTAATAAATGAAGAATAAAAAAATTCTGATTCAGCACAAAATGTTTATTCCTACATAATTTTCAATGCGCTAAGCACCTATATCATTCACTAAACTTAAAAATCTAAATCAATAATGTGAAATTTCTTCTGCACAGATTTGGTTCAGCGCCACATAATTTTTAAGTAGTTGGTCCTCCATCAGAGTTTTCGCAAAGCCTTGGGAACATTATGAGATTGAAACACCAAAAAAAAGTTTGAAAGCGTCCGAACGATTGGAGGCGGTCTGTACACTTTATGTGGCCGGGTGGTCGGAAACGCTCACTTCTGGAAATTCGTCCGATATATTTTAGCCCTGAATGTTGCATGGGTGCTGTGCTTGAATGATGGAAAAATGACGGTATACCTTCTCACGAACTAGCGACCCTCTATAAGGTATGTGACAGAGTTAATGGTTTACGAGTTGCATATATATGGAGGTAATATAAGCCAAGCCTGTGGCAGTGTTGTTCACAACTGTGCCCGAAATGTCGTTACACGATCCATGGATCCGATGTCAGAATCCCAGAGAGCTTCCACAGGGTTTAAATTCCTGGACGTTGGGTGCCAATGAATGGTTCCAAATTCAGATGAGTGTTATTCGAGATTTGACTGAGTTGTTGCGGCCTGGTGGAGCGGCGCATGCTCTTGATGAAACAGACCATCAGCCGGAAGATGCGAGAGGCGCATGAGTACGTGCGACTCACACATCACATCAGCCAGAACAAGGTGGTATCACGCAGCTGCTTAGAAGCCCTATAGGCACACTAAGGGACAAAACCTTTCCCATGAGAAAGTTCCTCAATTCACCAAAGAGCCAACCGCCTTGAACGTAAACAACGCGCGACGTGGCCATGGCGTCAGGCAACAGAGACACATCCGCATTGACCCGTCAGCTTGGCATAGCTGAATACGGAACTCATCTGATCACACGACGGGTCGCCACACCGCAATCGTCAAGTTTTGATGTTCCAAGCATCAGGCGAGTATTAATTTCAGATGATGGATAGCCAACAGTGGCACTCGAGTAAAGCGTCGTTTCTTTAGCCCAGGTTATACAGCGGGCCCCATACATTTTGCCCGCTGACGCTAATTTGGCCTCCGATACTTATCATGGATCTGATTTGTGCCGTCGGTCCCAAGTGGTCTGTCTGTACGAACCTGAATATTCTCCATCGATCCTTGTAACTCATGCTGTGTGGCCGGCAACCGCGTACACTCTAGGATCTGGTAGGTCGTTCTACTGTATACTCGCGGTGCACCCTTGATACGGTTGTCATCTAGAACACTAGAGTTGCTACCACTTGCGCTATCAAATGACCCATCTGTATTCCAACAACAATACGTTTACGATAAAAGTCCCTCAGATCACCACATTTGCAGAATTCGTTATTTGCGATACAATGTTGGGAAGCCCATCTTTTCTTCTCTTTATCATCTGTGTTCGGTTTGGGTCCCTTCAATTCTCTCTGATGATGCCCATGTCAGCTGCACATCACCCTATAATTAGTGTTGTGTCTATAAGTGTATATATACATTGAGGGATCACTGAATTATGACCATCCTTATGAAAAGTGGATGCAGACGGTTGCCAGTGTGATTTCAAAGAGTAGGCTATAGTCGATAGACGTAGAATGTGAAAAGTGTGAGTGCAGCTGTTGGTAGAAAAAATTAGAGCGTGATGAGTAAACGCCAGGATTCGTCGGATTTTGAGGACGGACAGATTGCTGGAACTCTCAGTGAAGGGCCCCTCGATTTCCCAAAAGGCTGAACTGGTGGATTGTTCTACAGCAGCCGTAGTTAAAATGAGCAAAAATGGTCAAACAACAATCCCGAAACAAAACTGCACAGCACTGCCAAAAGCTGATGCAAAAGATGAACGCAGGGTCAGACGAACTGTACAAGAGAACAGATGTCGCACCGTTGAACAGTTTTTACCCAATACAACAAAATTCCACCTGGAACAGTATGTCTCAAAACCATGCATTGAATGCTCGAACATGAGTCCTGCAACACCAGACCACGCCGAAGACATCCATCCTAAACATGGTTCATCGGTGCAGAAGACTCGCTTGGTGCGAAGATAATAGATGCTGGACTTCGGATGGCTAGAAAAAAGTGTGCTGGTCTGGCGAGTCGTGTTTTTCACGACACTCCGTGGACGGTTGTATACGTATTTGGCAAAAACAATATGAGGCACAATATTCCATCCTACATAGTCTCCACAGTTAATGTTTACCTGGCAATAAAATGGACACCCCGGTGTATGTGGAACAACGTGTAACTGGTGCCGTCTATCACGAATTGCTTGATGACTCTGTACACCCAGCGGTGTTGCTCATATTACGAATAGCGGCAGTGTCTTCCAAATTGTCAATGTGTCGAGCCGCTGGTCTAATGTTGTGCAGAAATGGTATGAGGAAGGTAGCTCAGTCTTGCACTATATCTACTGGCCTCTCCCGCGATATCGATCCCGAAGAGCATTTGTGGGACGCTATGGAGCGAAATATTAAGAACCCGGATGCACCTAACACCTCCCCATCTTCATTACACACAGTTTCGTTGGACATGCCACCGATAACAGCTTTCGACAGCATATCAAATTGATTCTACCTCAGATAGCTGCTGTTCTGAGTGAGAAAGGAGGACCTAAGAAGTATTAGGTGGGTGTTCACCATAATTTAGTAACCACTCAGTGTTCGACATATATACGTATATATGGACACACGGTTGAGTCACATTATTGTGACACCATTGAAGCTACAGGAAAACATCCCTTCCTTCGACTCTGACCGT
Organism: Macrothele yani; assembly: GCA_039090855.1. Lineage (NCBI taxonomy): Eukaryota > Metazoa > Arthropoda > Arachnida > Araneae > Macrothelidae > Macrothele > Macrothele yani. Next base: position 126,958 of record JAYWMT010000256.1, read on the forward strand.
GTATATGTATATGTATATCCACACAGTCGTATCAGAACAATATGACCACCCCCGGAATCACCGTGTACCAGCCCAGGTGCATCACGGAGTCCACGTGACAGGGTCGACTACACAGAGATATCCGCGGGCATCCAGGACAGATGAGCCATAGTGCGCTATGTGAGCACAGTGGGCAGAGATAGTGACTTTACGGATGTTCAAAACGGAATGAGCATCGGCTACCGCCCCAAGGATGGAAGCATCTCAGAAACAGCAGAAGTCGTGGGCTCTAGGTGGTGTAACATGGGTGTACCAAAAATGGACCGGTGGCACACCGAGTACCTCCCGAAGTCATAATTGTGGAGCTCCAGAGGCCATTGAGCCACAGGAAAGCATCGCTTCCGTCGACTCCGAAACGGCAATCGATACGCAACAGTGCAGCAATTGACCACGTAAATGAACGCTGGATCCTCTAAGTACGTGTCCCCTATAACAGTAGAGCGAACCCTGTTACGCACCGGTCTCCGGAGTGGACGCTTACTCAAGGCGTCCATGTTAACCCAGGTCCACCAGCAACGACGCTTGCAGTTTGCATGGTACCATCGTCATTAGACAGTGGGAAAAGGTTGCCTTCTCCGCCGGATCAAGGTTTCTACTCCACAGAAGTGATAGGTGGTTTCGGATGTGACATCAGAGACACGAGAACCAACACGCTTTTCGGTCAAGTATAGGTCGGCAACGGCAGTGTGCATGTCTGGGGGATGTTTCCTTGGTATGACATGGGACCTCTAGTCCCACTGGATGGGTCGCTGAACGCCAATCTCTATCGGTCTATCTTTGATGACAACATGCATCCCGTCACGGTGGACGTTTAGCCCGGTGGGGATGGTGTCTACCAACAGGACAATACGCCCTCCCATGTCGTTAAAGTGCGTGACTGGTTCCAGGAACATGACAGGAATGTCTCCGTTCTATCTTGTCCGGCAAAATCCCGTGGCGTCAATCTCATAGATCACTTGTGGGATTATTTGTATCCACAGGTTAGACGTGCTAGCCCACAAAAACGTCATCTGCGAGATTTCCGTGTTCTGCTGCAGTCCGAATGTCACGTGTGCCTCGGGTAAACTTGCAGGGCCTCACTGCATCTGTGTCAAACCGTCTCAAAGCAGTCATCCGGCTCAAGGGTGGTTATTCCCATTATTAGGTAGGTGGTCATATCATTCTTATACCACCTTGTATATATATATATATATATATTCGATGCAATTTGTATAATAACATTGGTCGTTCGTTCATTTGATATAAAATGTAAATATAAATATTTCTTGTACGTTGTAATCATAATATTCATGCAATGATGTACTTAATGCATGAGTTCCGCGTGTGAGTACGTACATGTTGGCAATCTCTTTTCAGACGACGGCCCCAATGGCATCTACAATTCTTCCATGGACGATGTTTTTGACGCCATTTGCAGATCCCTAATTCTGCTGTCTTTCGCTTCCGGTTTGTTCCTGTTGTATCTGTGTCTGAGGGAAGAATGTTCCAAGAAGGACGAATGTGTTCTTCAGAAAGCAGCCGAACGTGTTGGACCATTCTCGTACCTTCCCTTCTTTTATACCTCCTTCAATTTTTATACATCTGAAGAATCTAGAGTAAATAACAAAACCGCAAATAATACCACTCCTTAATCAAATGTCTGCTACCACCATCAGCGGTGTAATTAAAGACTGTTTTTCCTCATGCCAGACGATATAAAACAGATGTTACTGTTTCATATATGTGTTGTACTCATTCATTGACTAAAAGCAATCAATAAACATAGTCTACAAAGTGATGTCTTCTTGAATTACTTCAAACAGAGAAAGCGCGGCATTAAAAATAAAGCACGCAGAAATAATTACAATTCGGAGTTTGATTAGTGTCCGCCTAAAGTGGGAAATGTTTCAGAAGAAACTGATTTGGGATAGCCTGACTATGTCCAACCTGTCGGGTTTAACCACGATATGCTTTCAAATCCTGTGGTTTTGACCAGGACAAAATTTTATAGCATAATAGTAATTCATATCTTACTTTTAGAGTTTTTGCATTGTGTAGGAAAAATTAAAACAAACCATGTAACACAATTAATTATCCATAAGGTGACGGCACTTGTGTTTTCTCACAGCAAACGGTCGCAGATAAATTGCTACTGACATTGCACTTAACACTAACCTTAGGCTGGTTCGCTCTGATCCGCTGCGCGTTTTCACGTACATTCAGTGCTGATAGGTACTTCCACGGCTCCACGGATATTTCATTTCATTATATTTGTTTACATCGAAGGTAATATTGGCGTAATCAATTAGCGATTAACTTTTCCTTTCCACGATGAAACATTGCAAAACCTTAAAAAAAAATAACTTGCTGCGTGTGCCACTGACATAATTCTGGTCTGTCAGTTATACGTTCAATAGGGGCTCAATAATGAATAATATATAACATTTTTTGTCCGCAGCTTATTGGGTCCCATGTCTATTGTCAAGAAGCGGTTGGCTTCTAGCACTGCAAAGTTGTAATTAAAAGTTTAGTTTGATTCTACAGTCGTGCAGAAAATTCCTGCACCAGTAGACCGAAAGTCAGAATTTGATGTTTGAAGTCAACTGATACAGCGTAATGGTAAAGTCAGGAATACATGTGATACATCATTTTTAAAGGAAACTTTATGCTAAATTCAAATATTTTTACAGAATATTATTACCAGTAATAGAAGTGAAGTTACAAGCAAAAATGTGCAAGTGAGGAAACACAAATCCAGTTCTGAAAAAGCGTTCGCGCCCCTCTAATCATTATAGCTTTCTCCGACGTCCGCTGGTGAGATATAAAAGGATGTAGAATCGTCTGCCGACTTAGGACGCAACTGCATATAGTCAGTTGACGGAAGTTTATTAAGAATGTCTGGTGGTATTTGAACTTTGGAATGTCAAGGACCCGAAAATTGGTCCTGCCTCTTCAAACTAGGGAAAAAATATTACTTTGCATGAACTTGGATTCAGTAGTCGTAAAAATGCTGTTAAATGTGGCTGTGATCATTCCATTGTCTTGCGCACCATTAAAAGAGTTGCAGAAACTGGATGTGTGGGAAACAGGAAAAGAACAGGCCGACCAAGGCTGTGTACCGAATGTGATGGTCGGATGTTGATTCTTCGTTCTTGAACACCAAGATTTAAAACAGCCACTGAGTTAAGAAATGAGTAAGAGAATGAAGTAGAAATTATTGGATCAGCACGTACAGTTCGTCGTAGGGTACAAGAAAATTGATTGAATGCACGAAAACCATTCCTTACTGAACAACAACGGCTCAAAAGAATTGCTTGGACCAAGGCACACAATAATTGTACTGATGATGAATGAAAAAATGTCATTTTCAATGATGAAACAACTGTTAATATTTCAGCTAATAATGGAAATACTTATGTGCGTGAAAGATATAAGGCATGCTGCACCCAGCCAACAATGAAGCACCCACATTCGGTGAGGTTATGGTCCTGTATTTCAACCAATGGTGTCGGCTGTCTGCACATTGCTGATGGTACTTTGAATGGATCGAAATTTGTGGATATTGTTGGAGTTCAAACTGCTACCATCTGCGCACGGCATGGGTTTGCGCAATTTTATCTTTCAGGACGATAACGCGCCATGTCATTGGACAAATATGGTTAACGTGTGGTTTAATCGAAACGTTATAAGAAAACTTCAGTGGCCGGCACAGTCACCGGATCTTAATCCCACAGATAATCTGTGATCGAGATTCAAATAAAAGATCCGTCAACATGGACCCACATCTAAAACAGCATTAATAGAGTCTGTAAGGAGAGTATGGCAATGTGATATCACTAATGGACAACTACAGAAGCTCATTAGTTCCATGCCTAAAAAGTGCACTTTTTTACTAATAAACCGTGGTTATCCAATTAAATATTAAAGCATATTTTGCTTATTGGTAAGTTATTTAAAGTGTCCCGAGAAATTCAATAATGTACTGGACAGTAATTTTACGTTAAATGCATTGTACACTAATTTCACAAATTCGACTATTTTTTGCTTTTTATGACTGCACGCTGTACTTTTGCTAGTTATTTCACTTCTATTTCTGGTATAGTGCAAGAGATAATCCAATAAAAATGTTTATTCATGGATTATTTCTGGTTTTATCTTTCACCATGCTCTGAGCAACGCACATTCAAAATGATTAATTCGATTTAAAATAACTGTTTCGCATTTCGTAGTCTGAAGGATGGAAACGATGATTTGCGATTTCTCTTATTTTTTTACGGTAAAAATCTTGCAACTAGGAAGCATAAACAAGGATCCAATTTAATTGTATTTAGAACATGCCACTGCATCAAAATTCCTAGTCGAAAGACTTCCGTTTTTATTCGTCTTTTTTCTTAAAACATAAATTTACGGCGTCCCTACTGAAAATGTTCACTTATTTCTTTAGAAGTAATAACGTTATTGTTTACTATAGGTGATATTATTGTATTTAAATGTTTAATTAGAATTCCACTCCTGGTATGACACCGTTCTCACAGTGAATTATCTGTATTGAAATTCTTATTTCCACTAGCATACAAATGAAATGCTAAATAGCACAAACATATATTTCAGTTTCCAAAAGCATTGCATTTTTTTATGTGTTCTTTTATAAAGCTGGTTTCTAATTACTTTAGGAAAATACCTTTGACGATATAAAATATATCTTGCGATTATATCCGTAAAATGTTTTTGCATCGAATGTCATTAATCCCAACAAACTTTCTGTAAAAATTTAAAACATTTTAAAATCAACCTTTTTGGTGCCAGGTCTAGAAGACTTCGCTTCTAGATCTGGCATCAAAAAGGTCGATTCCTGAATGCCATTTTTCTTCGTACTAATTTCCGATGTAATCAAGTTTATGTTTTGTACAATTTTACTACCGAAATCCATCCAAATAACCTTCTTTTAGCGTCTACACTGGAAGAGGAGATTTTAGAAAATATTGTCAATTTCGACACACGTTAAGTATCACATTATGGATACACAAGTATGGGGACTCTAAGAAAATGTTGTTGCTCTACTGACTTTGGCATCTGTGTACAGATAGATTTTCGTATATACTCATTTATTCTTTCTTTTAAGTCCACGTACGTATAAATATAAAAAGACTTTTCCTAGCTTTGTTAAAATGCAAAATATGAGGAAAACGTCGATTGAACGCTATCTGTATCAATGACACTTTTTTTATAACACTTATTTCACTTATTTTGGGAACAGCTGCATATCTTTGAGTAAGACGTATAAGTATACATACATCTGTTTTCAGGAATACGAATGGGAATCATCCACGTGTGTCAATATTAAAAGGCAAATGCTATGATTATTTACACCAACAAGAATTTTAATGATCAGTATTGATTTATACACTGGCGTGCAAAAATTAAGGACGAGACGGTTTTTCGAATGTAACGTCGTGCATAATTGCTCCACTTTAACTCAAATCATACCATCAGATCCCCAACATGTAAGAATATGGAGCAAGTAAGCAAAACCGTCTAAACAAGGAGTCCAAACGATACAAAGGCACTTTATTGAAAAGGTAGCTTCGAGCTCATTTGACGTTCACACTTTCTCCTTCAAGTTCGTTTCCACAAAGAGCACACAGTAAATCGAAATCATCCATTTTCTTTTTTTTTTTTTTTTACGTATATCAAATACGAAGTTGTAAAGAATAATAAATAATGTTCATATCAAACATATATTATTAATCTGCAATCTAAATTATTATTCTCAAAACTGCCACATAACTGAAAATGTTTATTGACAGTACCTGTGTTCATTCACTACGTGTCTTCTCACTTTAAAGCATTGCTGTCTTCTCACTTTAAAACAACGGCTAACAAAGACACTCACACACATGCTACCGTATACGGCGTCAGCTGAGAACTGTTAAAACCTGGAATATCACAATAAAAATTTCATTTTCTTTACACTTTTATTAAAATTAAGGAAAAACTATTGGCTTTGGCGAAAAATTGAAGATAAGACAATTTTTGTAGTGCGTAATTTGAGGTTAAAACTAAAAAAAATATATATTGTTACGCCCACTGGTTATGGAGATATATGTCATTTTCTAAAATTCGACAATGGGGAGTTCGTGGGGCTACAGGGGAGACACACAAGGGGGAGATGCGGGAAATAAGTATTTTATAGTGTTCTAACAAGAGGCCAAAATTCAGCTTTCCACAAATTGTTCCAGACATTTGCTTTTTTTCCGCCTTTATTTCCTGGGCTATTTAACCAGATGCTGGTGAAAAGCGTTACACATTTCCCAAATCCTCAACAAACAAAATATAGTTTTCAAATATATATATATACACTGCTGGTCACCCAAAATGCCACACCCAGAAGAACACGACATGGCAAAACCAGATTTATTGTACACATAACAACAGATACAAAGATGAAACGATTGAACTTACAGATTCGTGCGACTTGCGGAACACGCAGACATCAGTAGTTTGTATAACCCCATCATGGCGGCCATAACGGCACCTACACGCCGTGGCATCGAACGAAAGAGGCTTTGGATGTGGGCTTGGGGTATGTCGGTACAGCCTGCTTCCACACGTGGCCACAGTTCATCAATCGTAGCCGCGGAGGTGCTTGCCGGGCCACTCGGTTGCCGATCAGCGACCAGACGTGTGCCATGAGCAAAATATCGGGAGAACAGGTGGGTCACGGCAGCAGTGACACCTGGTGGGCCGTGAAGAATTGTTGCACGATGCGTGCCACGTGGGGACGCGTATTGTCCTGTTGAAACGTGGCCGCTGGCAGGTCATGCAGGTAAGGGAGGACTACAGGCTCCAAAACGTAGGACATGTAGCGGTGGCAGTTAAGTGTACCGGCGATGCGTACCAGAGGGGTGCGGGTGTCATATCCAATTATGCTCCAAACCATAACGCCAGGCGACGGATCGGTATGGCGATGCATAATGCAGGGGTCATACAGTCTCTCGCCGTGGTGCCGCCACATGCGTATCCGACCATCGTGGTGTTGCAGGTAAAAGCCGGATTCGTCGGAGAAGACAATGTCTTGCCATTCCGAAGTCCAGGTGCGGCGTTCAAAGGCCCACTGCCGCCGCACTAGCCGGTGTTGTAACGATAATTGTAATCGGAGCAATAGGCGCAGTGCGACATGTATCCGCTCCTGCAGACGACGTCGAAGGGTACGTGCTGACACAGGCTGTTGCGCAACATACCCTAATTCCTGCGCTAACGTTCGTGATGCGGCGGTGCGAGCCGTCAATGCCCGCCGCACAACATGCCGGTCCTCTTGTTCGGTAGTGTGCCACGGCTGCGGTAATCGTTCACGTCGGTCCCTTACTTTTTTGGTGTTGCATTTTGGGTGGCCGGTAGTATACATAATTTTTTAAGAAATTACTAAAAGTAATATATCGAATTACGAGTAGGAGTTCTAATTCATTCATTTTGAAGTGTCTTGCCTTGTCGAGTACTAACAGGTTACAAGCAGATAATTATCCCTTGTAAGATGCGTATTTGATTCGACGCACAGTTTTCTGTTCCAGACCAAACCAAAATTGCTCGATCGGATGGATATCTGGGGAATTTTGACTACATTGCAATACGTAGAAATCTTCCTAAGGTACCACGAACCATTATCGAATAATCCTGGCACCGTGAAATGATGTATTAGGTGTGAAACTTAATTCTCGGGCACAGGCACGACACGTTGATAGCAAATTGAATAGGTACCTAATCAGGGAAATACTTCCCGTCGTGGTGGATACATTTGAGCTATCTGTCAGGGAGCTGCCGAATGCCAATGCAGAAAAAGAAAAGCTATTTCGAGTTGATAAAGTCATCAAATACTTCTGTTGCCCTCCTCGACAGAAGTGAAGTGCGTATCACTCAGGTGATGTTGCAGGGAGCGAAAGACATGATAATCGGATGGGCCGAAGTCTGGAGACAATCTTCCATTTCATGTCGGTGATCGTGTTTAAATTCGTTTTCGCGGTGTGAGGACGCGCGTTATCCTGAAGCAATAAGACCGACCTTCTGCCCTTGCCAGTGCATGACCTTTTCGCCTCACCTGCGTCACTCACACGAAAGGAGAGTTGCCGACAATAACGCTCATCATTAACCGTTTCACCTGGTTTCAGCTACTCATAGTGTACGATACTGTGTTGATCCCACCATATGCACAACAACAAACGTCCTGGCATTAATATTCGATTGGGCGGCACTGGTGGTAGGCTGACCTGGATAAACCCACGATTTGGGCCACTTAGGATTATCGTAGAGGATCCACTTCTCATCACATGTCAAAACCTTGTGGAGGAAATCCTTCTGCTTGAATCTGGAGATCAATGACACAGTAACATCGTAGTGCCTAGACTTATTCGCAGCTATCAGTTTATCAGGCACACAACGGCCCTCCTTTGAATCTGTTCAAGCTCGTGCAGGTGCTTTGGAATGGCTTGCCGTCTTACTCCGAATTCCTTAGGGAGCTCTGACCTCGTGCGACAGAGATCTGTGTCCAAAGGTTATTCTAGTCCCTCGTAGTCAAGTTTCTATGGTTGTTCCAGATGTTCAGCATCACGGAGATCGAAATTTTCCTGCTTAAACCGCTGGAACTACTTCTTTCACCCTGAAGGACATGGCTACCTCACCAAAAGCAGCACAGATTATTTGCTGGGCTTTCATGGCACTTTTGTTCAGCTGAAACGCGAACAGGAGGCAGTGCCTCAAATGTTTTTTGGAACGACGTTGCTTTCACCGTCCGCTTTCGTCCCTTCTGTCGATTCAGCTGTGAGCGGTTACTCTTGTCTGGAAAGCTCAAGTGTGGCGCGGCAATCAGGCATTGCCGCAATTAGATATTTGCATTTGCCGACGTTCTATGATCGCTTGAGGTTAGGGAACTAAAATTAAGTTGCAGACCTAACATGTATTTAGTTCAATTTCAGTCTCTTATACATCTATAACACACTGCAAAATTAATATAAATTTTTTTATTCTAGTTTAAAATTTATAAAAAAGTATAATAATAATAAAATATTTTTTGTAAAAATTGTTATCTTGCGGTTAGCTTGAAATTCTTATTCGCCTGTGTTAGGCTTTTTAAATGGATTATAATTCAGATTATTTTTCCGTTTCACTACCCTTTTTCATGTCAAGTTTCTTGATAGCGTTTAATTGTGATTTGATACCATTGACAAAAAGAACTTGTTACCTGACTGTGCAGGTACATATAGCGCTGAGTGGCAATTAAAAGACGAAACTGATTTTTTATAAACCCGGTAAAAGCACCATCGGGAAGGCATTTTTTTTATAAATCATTTATCAGACATGCGGCGGGAATAGCGTTTGCGTTAGAATCGTGGAGATGATTGTTTACACTGTGCATGACATCATTCGGTAGAATAACATTGTAACACACTCTGATGGAGCAAAAACTAAATATCCAGTTCTTTTTGAAAATCAGTAAAACTGCATTTGAGGCGTTGTGTGATATGAATGCGCTTAATTGCACGACTCGTCCAAAAATATTCCTATGGTACGCACGTTTTAAGAATAGTTTTGGCGAATTGTAAAACGAAGAAATGCTCTGACGCCCGATTGCCGTGCGCATGTCTGAACTCATTCACTAAATTCTCCAAAGGATAAAAAATAATCGATGTGCGACCTTGAAGATACTTTTATGTGGGTATAGTGTTGATAAGGAGACAATTCGTCCAATTTTAGTACGATATTTGCGGAAAAAAGGTTTGTGCTTGTTTTGTTTAGCATGTTTTGTCAGACTATCAGAAACATGCACGAGGGTTGTAAGCAAAAGACATCCTGGAGGATGCAGGGTCAATGCTACATTTTCTCAAAGCACTGTGGCAGGAGACGAGGCATCGTGTATTCGTTGTGATACATCTACAAGAGCATCCGGTTGCTATTCTGGATGTATTAAGATATCGAAGTTACAATTTGGCCACTTCTGCCGCATGCATTATCCCTCATGTACCTATAATGCAGCCAAGCGAACTCCTAAACGTTTGCACGTTATTCACTGAAGCCGATGTTCTGCGCGAGAAATAGTATTCGAAAAAGCATGCGTAAGTGGCTTTGCAAACATGAAAACTGGAAATAAAGAGGCGATGTCTTCAGTATGTTATTACTTTCTTAACTCAAAACTAAAACAGAAAGCTTTTCAATGAATGAAATATGGGATTACATTATGTACAATACACATTTTCCCAATTGTTAATCCGTTTATAGGTGTAAATAGGACATGAATGGTAAGTCAGATAATATCAGAAAATTTGAAAATTTCGTTGTCCTGGAGCGGAAATTTAAAACCGCGTCTCCTAGCAAGGGTCCGAGTATGCTAATCACTGCACCACTCAGAACGACCAATTTTCAAGTTTACGATTAATTTGAATATAACCATCAGAGGATTTGCTAGTCGAAACAAGCAGAATTCATATGCAAGGAATCCTCATTCCGGTAATTGCATGAAGGAGCAGAATATTAAAGAATGAAATACGGGATTACAACATTGCACAATACAAATTTTGTATTTGTGAATCCGTTTATTGGTGTAAATATAACATGAATAGTAAGTCAGATAATATACGAAAACTTGAAAATTTCCTTGCCATAGAGGGGAAATCGAAGCTGCGACTCCCGGCTTCAAAATTTTTAGAGAGAGCTTTTCTCTGTTTGACTGTGTTTCCTTGGCTAATTAACGCACGGCTGTATTCAGATGTTATACAGCAAGGCACTTATTTTAGAGTGTTTTTTTCCTAGCAGTGCGGAAACCACAAAGAAAACTATGGATTTGTTTAAACACCGCGGCGAGTTTTCAGATAGGGGCATAACTAGAAACAGAAAATAACATATATTTATTTTTGAAATCTTTGTTAATAAAAGCGAGCAGCACTCTCAGGTCGTTAAGAGCCATATTTGTGAAATTATGTTTTACAATAAAAAAGTGTGATTTGCAGCTAATGTAGCCAAGTGGTGCGAGACTCAGAATTTTAACCATTCGTCGGAGATGGGTCTGATCTCAGTTCCCGGGTGTGTCATGAATCTGTGTTGTCTTACTGCTATTACTCTCTCACTTACCTGCAAGCAGTTGCCCCTTATTGGGGTTGGATGAATGCTAATGCTGATTTGCTCACAGTGGTTGGTAATACTCCAAAGTTTAATTTAAAATAATCGCAAATATGAATGTCTCACCTCTGCTTGTAATTCTGAATAATAATATAGGAAAACAAAAAAAAATATAACATAAATTTTCGCAGGCAGTTACAGGTTAGATTTCTGCCAATAAATTTGCATGACACTATGCATACATTACATTTCGGACACGAAGAAAGACCGAAAGACATTCTTAAAATATTTGGAGCAATATATTTCATCACTTAGATGTGATTTCAATTTCAGGAGTTTTCAAGCTCCTTTTATGAAACTAAAGATACAAAGTGACTGACGCAAAAATGAGCAGTGCTTATCTTTTATAATGTCTTTTTTTCCTTTTTAATACTGAATACATTAAATGAAAAATTACCGAAATAAATTAAGGACATTTGTTTTCAATAGGATTGATGCCCGTACGAGCAAACCGAGTTTGTTATTTGCAAAGGTTAAGAAGAGGAACTCATGGATCTGGAAAATGCCAGCTTTGATGATACTGTAAATGTTACAAAGTATCGGAAATCCGAAGACCTGACATAATTCAGGGCAGCAGACCACCGTTGTCCGAATGAGATACCCACTGCATTTCCTACAACAGGAAAATACACAGAATGGACACTACGTGGAAGCTTGGATAACTTAATTCGAAATAAATTTAGAGTGTCAGAAAAGCAGACTAGGTCAAATCAGAAAGTTCTCAAAGAATTTTGAATATCCCTTCCAACAATAATATCTCGTTCCGTTATGCGAAAGTTTAAATGAAGTACTCGTGCTCTACGGAGTAATGATATCATTGTCCACGTTAAATAGAATAAATGCATACCGAGTGGAGCTTTTAGGCGTTATTTAAATATTTCATTTGTATAATTTTATTTACCGATTTGCATCACAAATTAGCTTTGCAAAGAGTGTGAACAACTCTTATTATTTTTATAAGTACTAATATAATATTTAAGAATATTTTTCGTAGGTGAATCAGTAATATCTGTCATAATTCCGAAAGTGGTTCTTATAAGCGCATGCAACCATAGGACTATATTGTTCCCTTAAAGTGTGATTTGCATGAAACGTTTTTTGATGCTACTAAATTTTTGTTGGAACAATGTTTTGATGTTTTACTACATATAATTCGGAAAGCGTTACGTGTAAGCGAAAAAGAAATGCAAAGTATCTTTATCATTTTCCGTTAGGTGTATTTTCACCTAGTTAAATAGTTTAAATAATATCCACAGGGCCGTCCCGGTGGCACAGTGGACTAAGCGATGGCTTCTGATCATTCGTCCGAAAAGGGTCCAGGTCTGAATTCCAATGATGCATGGATATTGTGTTTGTCTTACGGCAAATGATTTCTCCATTCCCTGGAACCAGTGACCCTAAATTACGGACGGGCGACTGCTTATAGCCCATTGATTTGCTCCGGTGGTCGCTAAACCTCCAATAAAAAAATTATCCACAGGCAAAAGAAATCTACTTTTGTTGTGCCGCTGAATCAGACTGGAAGAAGTGATACGCGAGGAAGGTAAACAAGCAGAAGAACCTGTTTCATTAGGAAATCGATCGTAGCGTCATCGTTTGATGTTTGACTCAAAACTGAGCTGGGATGCCAACGAATGAATGCTCAAAATGTCTTTTGCTAGTATTAATTATATCAACCAGTAATATACAGCGTAAATGCGTTTTTCTTCCAGATTAAACTCCAAGTAGTTACAAGCATAGGATCTGCAGAATTCGATAATTTGCATTTCAGTCCGATTTATCAAGAGCACTACCGAAATTCTGTTCCTCACACTGAAATTTGAAACATTTACTTATCAGTCACTGAAACTTTCTTCAAATTTGTATCAATTTATTTTCAACATGATCTTAATGCAAACTAAAAATCATTGCCACTTTAATATAATATATGTTTCAAATGAAGAACTGAATGAAACAAATAATATAAAAATACCAAAGTTTACGGCAATCAAAGTTTATTATGCATTGACTATACTTTCGCAGAGCGTTTTTGTCTGCAGCATCAGGCTAAAGGGAGCGTAAACATTTGAATCATTGTAACATCATCATAGTTCTGATGGTCACAGTCTTTGGTAAGTTGTGTCCACTCACTTGAAAGAAATTGAAAGGACGTCATGTCGTTGACAAGACGCGAAGAGTTACGACATACTGTATGTGGAAAGCTTTTAATACACTGCCGGACAATTGCTAAGGATGGATGACAATAGCAACGACAGCAACCATAAAATGGAAGGCAGGAAAATGTGAAAATTAGCATAAGTGCGGGATACAGTAAGACGTGTTGTGCGTATGCAAATTTTGGATTGCCGAACTTGTTCGTGACATCATAGCGCTGAGAGATATAAAGATTTGACGCTTATTGACCATTGTTGTTCAAACGCAAAGTTGAAAGGGAAAGAATCAATTGACGAACTTGCAATTTTCAGTATGTCTTCCCGACATCACCTAGATGATTTTACGCGTAGCCGTATTATTGGCAAGATTGAAGAAGGGCGAAAAATAACAGATGTTGCCAGGAAATCGACGTCAGCCACAGTGTTGTTTCAAAGCTTTGGAAATCATTTCAAACAAATGGAGAGTGTAGCAAACGTCACGGGGCTTAGTCGGGTTTGCAGTACACCTCCAGAAGATCGGTACATAGTGCTCTCAACAAAAAGACACCGGCGCAGCACAGCTAGTGAGGTAGCAAATCAGTTTATGGCTGCTACTGGCAAGCGGATCTCCCGAAAAACTGTCGTCAGACGTTTGCATGAAGGAGGACTATACGCCCGCGGCCTGTTGTGTGCATCCCATTGTCCAAACGTCACCGTACCGCCCGTTTCCAATGGTGCCATCAACATCGCAATTGGACTGATAACGACTGGTCTGCTGTCTTCTTCTCAGATGAGAGTAGATACAGTCTATCGTCTGATTGTCGACGACAAATGATCTGGCGTGATAGTGGTACTGCATATTGTCCAGCAAACATACAGGAAAGGGACCGATATCCGACATGTAGTGTCATGGTATGGGTTGGCATCATGATCAGTGGCCGTACGTCGCTCTATGTGCTTCAACTGGGACTATGACTGGCCAACGATACATTAATGATGTTCTGATACCTCTTGTTCGCATGTTCCGTGGTGCTGTCGGTGATATATTCATTTTCATGGAGGACAACGCAACATGTCATCGAACAGTCGCTGTCCAGGAGTGTCTTGAGAGCGAGGATATTCACCGCCTCGTATGGCCAGCACGTTCTTCAGATCTGAATCCCATTGAAAATGTATGGGATGCCTTGGGGAGGAGTCTTGCTGGTCACCAATGCCCTCCAATAAACAAGAACACCCTCATCCGTGCACGGACAGAGGAATGGGACAAATTACCCCCACAGCTGCTTGATAATGTTGTGCAAAGCATGACACGACGTCTGGAATCTTGCATCGCCCTCCACGGTGGCCATATTCCGTATTGATATCTTACGCTGGAACGCCTGCGGACGGTAATTGCATTTTTTACACGTTTACGTATTCTGCACAAAATGGCCTGTTTGTCCCTTGAACACGTTCCAAAGACTTCTGGATTTCCGAGCACAATAAATTGTCTTTGTTGTAATGTCCTGGCATTCTGACAGTATTTTATTTCACTTGGCATCCAACCACACTTACTTTTATATGCGCTATATAGCCGTTTATGATCCGTCCTTAGCAATTGTCCAGCAGTGTACATTAAGCTTGATAGTCGGATTAGGTTTATCAATGAGCGATAAACCTGTTAGGCCCGATAAACTTTTCAACTCACCAAACACCGTGACCGTCAGAACTCTGGTGATGTCACAATGAAGTGAAAGTTTACGCTACATTTGTCCTGATGATGCCGAGCCAAACACTCTGCGAAACTATAGTCGATGTTTAATAAACCTTTAATTGTGGTAAACGTTGGTATTTTTATTTTATTTCAACGCTGTAAGTTTTGTAGTCATAAATTATATATAACTGAATGAAACAATTAGACTGTGCATTATATTTTGAAGTGGGGGTCACATTGGGATTGAATTAATTTATTCTGCTTAACACGCCTGCCTAGTTGGTTAGCATATTTAACGTGTGACACATGGTACTGTGTTTACTTTGTTCTTACGAAGATGGCTCATACTTTTTTTTTGAAAAGATATAGGAATTCTCTGAAGTCGGAAGGAGCATCTTTTCTCAGGATTACAACCCATTGTTTCATCGTTGTATGTACTCAAGTACCTTAAAATTTAATACGGTATTATGTGTTTCATAGAGAAAAATACTTTTTCCACATAAACTTTTATTATATTGTTGGAATTTTTAGGAGTCATGACACAGGTACAATTTTTGTCACACAGCAGCGAACATCGTTTGGTAATAAAAAAACAACTGAAAATTTTTTTATGGAAAAAACGCCTAAAGTACGGAACTATCGGTCTTTGGAAAATTAGTGAAAAATCACATGAAAAAAAAACTTTACCAATATACGCGACTCTTAATTCTATAGCAAAAGATTTCTTATAATTTAAATTCCTGTACGAAGTCGAGAAACTGTCATAGAAGAAATCTGACTGCATTCTCTTACTTTTTTCAACTTCGAAGAGCTCAAAGCGTTGAATGTCTTCATATATTGCTTTATTTCATGTATTCATGCATGTCATTTGGCTGAATGTACTTTTCCCTTCAAAAAAGTTTCTTTGAAATAGGAAACGAACAAACATTGCTCTGTGCATCTTATCGTATTTTTGCTTCTTTACAATAAAATGAGCAATATTATTTTACGTTATACATGTTAGCATATATTTTTTCGCGTCCGTAGACTTAAACAAAATAGTGATATGTTACAGCCTACTTCATGAATTCATGGCATAAAACAAAGGGTTCTGTCCACACAGAGAAATCGCAACTACATAAACTCATCATAAAAAAAAGGTGCACCAAGAAGGACATGACAGATTGCAATGCTATTTGAGATGGAGGTAAAGGTGCCAAGAACAATAAGTGATTAAACATTCATGTTGATATGGGCAATATTTATGGAGCTACAAGCCAATAAGTCAGTATGGCGTCGGGTAGCCATGTTTACTCAGAAGCATGCCAGACGTCTAGCCATGGAGTTCTACAGGTTCCTAAGGGTGTCCTTCAAAAAGCCATTTCATGCAGCTGGAATCTTTCCACGCAGTTCCTGCAGATTGTGCGGTATGGGGTGTAGTGTGGATAGTACGGCCCATAGCTTCCCACATGTTGTCAGTCAGCGAAAGGTCTGACGACGAGGTTGGCCATTGCAGAGTGTCAGTGCCTTGAAGGCAAGCTTTCGAGACACCAGCAGTATGAGGACGAGCGTTGTCGTTTGGAAAATCGCACCGGAGTGAGCGTTCAGGAAAAGTAGGGCCACTGGTTGCAGTACCTCATTAATTTAACGTTGGGCTGTCAAAGTGCCTGTAATGAAGAACAAAGGTGATCGGGCATCATAGGCAACTGCACCGTACATCATGACATCAGGACACTCTGGACGAGTGACGCTCCACAAAAAATCGTTTATCTTGGAGCAGACCACGGTGCCTTAATACAAGGATTCGTTGGTCGTCTCCAAGACGAAAATGGCACTTGTCATTGAAGATCACCTCCTGTCATTCTGAGTGTTCCACGACATTCTCGAACGACACCACTGCTGTCTTTGGCGACGATGCAATGGTGACCACATAACGGTCTCCTTGTATGTAAAGTTAGGCTGAGGATTATACCTGCCCCGTCCAAATGCGGACTTCGCACGAATATGGGGAATTCTCTCAAGACCAGTCGTGAAGGCGTTGTAAGAGCAATCCTACCAGGATCCTATAGTCTTTCACCCGGAAAAGGATCGGTCCAGAGACCAGCAGAGATCTGCAGCTTTCACGGGACACACACTTCTCGTACCTTTACCATAGCCCATACGCGTTATGCGCTAATTTTCCAGCGCGATGGGGCACGGGGCTAAGACACTTTATTCGTTCCTGGCTAAACAGATACAAACACATATATGCTCTGGAGGATCCTGTTGAATGGGAAAAAGCCTTTATTTTCAAGAGATCTATCACAGAGATAAAAAGGTATTATTTACAAATAATTTACAGTGCAGCACTAGGACCAGTGCTGCTAAGACGACCGTATGGCAAGTCAACGCTTCTCTTTGGTCTTCTATCTTCTGTCTTTTCTCTTCTGTTAAGAATTATTCCTGCCTCGCCACGAATTCTTAGACCAACTTGATAATTTTTTGTTAGACCAACTTGATAATTTTTTCGCCACGAAGTCTCAGACCAATTTGCCTCGCCACGAAGTCTTAGACCAATTTGCCTCGCCACGAAGTCTTAGACCAAAAACTAATTTGCCAAAGACCGATCAGAATCGATAGGTCCTTCGTTTTCCCTAGAATGGGGGCGAGGACTTTTCCCTGTTCTGAAAGAGAAAAACAGTCTAGAATAATCTGTGCGACATCCGTGGACTGTGCCCCAGAGTAACACACTCGCCCCGTACCGCAAATCTACGGAAGTTCTCCGGCGACATGCCATGGCCGATGAGTACCTGGTTCAGGAACCAGTCACTTTCCAAACGCCTTCTACAAACTCGGGGAAAGATACAGTGTGCTCTCATTCTCTTATCACCCTCATACCACCGCGGCTGTCAATCCGCCTGCGTGGCTGTTTTTAGTTTGGTATAAACACTTTGCTATGGCGTTCACAGCTAAAATTCAAAACTCCCTTACCCAGCTGCTGCCTTAGCCAGCTGGTCTGCAAGTTCGTTTCCAGTGGTTCCGACATGGCTTTGGACCCAGTTAAATGAAACCACCGAATTGCACCCTGTGCCTAGGAGTTCTACACGTGAACTGTCCAAGCGCTTTCAGTACTGCTTGACTCTCTGAAAAAAACATGATTTCTCGTCCTTTGCTGCTCGGCAGGGCCCATCGCAACGCCACTCCGATCGTCAACAAACCTGCTTGTAAGACAAAGAAGTTGGGCGATAATTTCAATTGTCCCGCGTGCGTCTCATTGCCATCCGAGAGCTCGCAAAACCTTGCATCTTCGCAACCAGCTACTCTGGATCTGTCCGTGAACAGCTCTCTCCATTACCATATTGGGGAGGTCTTTCTTGCATATGGAACATATTTCCTTGGCCGATTTGCAAGCCTAATCAATTTTCGCCTATTCTACATACGAAAACTCATAGTGGTCTACGATTATATCAACATTGCTGCCAAATCTGAGGGATTGCATTGATGCTCCCTTGATACCACCAAGTCCGCCGACTCACACCCGGTGAGCACTTGCAGAGCAGTCGTGGAACTCGTACGGAAGCATTTAGTAATGCCCAAAAGCGCTCAACGCTGGATTTGATTGACTCTTGTCCTCATCCTAACCGCGTTAGACCACCAGGATAAACACGGATACGTGAGTATCCTCTCAGTTCCACGTTTGTACACTACTTTCTTGGCTGCCCTAGTTAGTCTCATTCCATTAATCCTGTTCAAAATCATATTACACCGACTTTTTTAGGTAACGAAGGTGAGGGAGTCCCGAAAGCTTAGTATCAGGACCACTCCCACATACTTCATTTACCTCACCGCCTTAATCGGGCACCCATATAAAAAGGACACATCACTGTAGCCACTAGTGTCGTCTTTTCGGGTGCAAAACTGGCCCTATGGCATACAGTCGTTTGCCAACAGTGCTGTCACTAATCAGACGAAGCACGGAGGGCATAACTGCTCACTGAATATCTGAAAAACTTGGCTTTGGGGTCACTCCGCGCATGTTGGACAACCCGTCGGTCCTCTCTCTTCGTGGTTCGTCAAGGTCTCCCAGACTCACCCTGTCGCTCCTGTGTGCCTTGTTTTATCCACAGCCGCCAACAGCGTGCTACAGTGACATCCGCACGACCGGTATGGCACCCAATACCGCGATAATGCCATCCCATATCCCGGAGCCCGACGATCCGGCCCCTTTGGAGCTCATCCAACTGCTTGAATTGTTTCGAAATTTTCTCGGAGGCATATCTCACATACAAAGTTTGGCACGAACACAACAGCACGAGTTAGAACAGCAAGCAAGCGCAACGTGACGACCTTATATACTCGGTCACGACCGCGCCATGACCCCTCTTTACTTGCGTCACATGCACGGCTTAGCGTGATACTTGAATCATTTGCATGTCTCACGATGTCAAGCATACCTACCAAGTTCCAATCCTGCCTGTTTCTTCCTTCTGGATGCAACTATTTAACTACCACCAGAATAAGTAAAACTACCACCAAACTAAGTTTCCTCAGCTCTAAAGGTTTGGTTTGAATGTTTTTGAAAGGATTATTTGTTACGATCGCTGACTCTCGGAAATTATTTTCAGGTATGAAGAATTAATTCTAATTCGATGAATTTTTGCCAAAATGAAAACACGATGGTCTCTCCCTATCGTCCATGCAGATATACAGATATACTGTACTTTAGAGAAGGTAAAGAGAAGGGGGTAAGGTTTCGGTGATAATTTCGCATTTTTTTTTATTTTCGGCTGATTTTTAATTATTGTTTGAAACACCGCATCCACTTAGCTATGTATTAAACTTTGCTCTCAGCCGCCCCGGTGGCGCAGTGGTCTAAGGCGTTGGCCTCTGATCATTCGTCCGAAAGGGGTCCGGGTTCGAATCCCGGTGAGGCATGGATGTTGTGTTTGTCTTACGGCACTGGCTCTCTCCCTTCCCTGGAACCAGTGACCCTAAATTAGGGACGGGCGACTGCTTATAGCCCATTGAGTTGCTCACGGCGGTCGTTAAACCTCCAATCAAAAAAAAAAAAAACTTTGCTCTATCGTTCGCTGAGGTACCAAAATAAAATAATTGATTTACAATATTTTAGTTCATCCAAAACCCAGTAAACATCCCTGTACTAGTATTGCACCTACATGTGAAGGTGTTTTTGGAGAATATCTGAAAGTGTTTGTCTAGTCTTATTCAACAGCAACTTTCACAGTCTTCGAATTCTTAAAAACTTCATTGAAAAAGCCACCATTTGCTTATGGGTGTTATATTTAGAAATGAAATATTTGCTTTATTAAAATTGATCAATCAGTCACCACGAAACTGAAATTCCTCAGCAACCAAATCGCTGGAGGACGCATTTGACATTCAATATCTTCTCTTTGATCTTGCACAGCAATATTCTTATGTCTTTCATTATTCGTCAGAGTAATGAGAATGTAGCACATAACTGAAAAAGGTAGTAAGAATTGTCAAATAAATTGATTCATCATTTTTCTTTGTACGAGCACCGAAATTTCAACTCGCCTGAATCATGGATTCCGCCCCGGTGGCTCAGTGGTCCATGCGATGGCTTTTGATCGTTCGTCCGAGATGGGTCCGTGTTCGAATACCGGTGAGGCATGGATGTTGTATTTGTCTTTAGGCACTAGATCTCTCCCTTCCCTGGAACCAGTTTCCCAAAATTACGGAAGGGAGACTGCTTATAGCCTATTGAGTTGCTCACTGTGGTACTAAAACCCTAATAAAAAAAATCATGAATCACCCATTAACAAATTTAAGGCAGCCTGTGACTATCAATTGGCCATTCACAATGGCTTTCCGCTTACTGGTTTCTTGTTTATTGGAATGGAGGTGTATTCCATACAAGGCACTCGCACGGCCACGTGGTGAGGGATGCTTGACCAATCACCGCATTGTCTGATCAATCACTACTTCCCACATGAGAGATTCTTGACCAATCACTGTATTGTGTTTAACCACTGTCTTGCTGTGCTGCTCGTTTCACGGCTAAGGCTCGGAGACAGCGACCGCGTAACATTCAATAATGCGCATGGTTTCCTAGTATTTTTGTCGAACTTCGGAGCAGCTTTTCAATGCAGAATTTCAGTATTAGGAACAGTTTTATAAAAATTATGTGAAATCAAAGTGCTAAAATGAGGGATAGCGTATATGCAAAAAGGACTTTCATTTTCGAAAAACCCAAGTGGGTGCCACAGCTTTGCATCACTTATTTGTAGCTTGCCACAGTTCCCCACAATGGTTGCAGATCGTCTGTTAATATCTTTGAATACGAGGAAATACGCCGTTTTGAAAACTGAAGCATTTGCTAGTAATGCTTTTCATTATTTTTTTTTTTTTGATTGGAGGTTTAACGACCACCGTGAGCAACTCAATGGGCTATAAGCAGTCGCCCGTCCCTAATTTAGGGTCACTGGTTCCAGGGAAGGGGAGAGAGCCAGTGCCGTAAGACAAACACAACATCCATGCCTGACCGGGATTCGAACCCGGACCATTTACGGACGAATGATCACAGGCCAACGCCTTAGACCACTGTGCCACCGGGGCGGTGCTCTTCATTATACTCCGATTGTTTGGATTGTTTGGATATTTTATAGAGTCAAAAATGCGGATAGAAGGCAGCTGGGCAGCCATGCGTCTTGAATTAGTGCCTTTGGTCAATGACTAAGCCAATGGATACGCAAATGTTTGATATAACTGTCTTGTTTTGCCGTGCACGTGCTACATTGGGTGAAGGTAGGAACGGTATTCCTGTTCGATGTCTTGGGAGGAAAAAATGCAGAACACCATATCCAGTATAAAAAACGATAACATGTCCTACCATCTTTACCACGTTTATATCCAAAATTGTTCTTACCGTTAACCGCGATGCATTTTTGCATATAATTCACGGAAGGTCAAAACTTTCTCGTAAAAGTAGAAAAATTTAAACCACTCTTATTTAGCTGTCTTAGGCGGTGCTTCAAATACGCAACATGCAAATAGAAGGCGACGCAAATGCAGGGTATATCATAATGATTAAGCAACCTGCTTTCCCTAAGTTTAAAATTACGTGAACTTGCTACATTTCTAACTTCTGTGTTCCAAACAGCTTGTGGATATGTTATTATGCTGATACCACATACCGAGGGCTCACTTTGTGTTCAATAATTATAAAAATTAGTGTAACAAACATTTAAGTTCACAAGTGTAACTAACAGTATCTCAGTCTTCAATTTCAAGAATCGCAACCGACATAATTCCGTAGTTCAGAGGCATCAAAGGAGACTGGCAAAACTATTGTCGGCTGGTGTATTCGCCTTCCTACTCGTCACAATACCTGGTGATTTCAGAGATGAACCTTAGTCTAGGATTGTTGTGTTTAGCTATGACTTGCAGCGTTGTTGGTAGTCTGTTTTCTGGAACGATGCTTGCCATTCTGTTGGGACCTCTAACCCGGTCATCTACCGGCCATTTCGTCTCGAAGATCGCCGGTTCCTGGAACTTTGCTTCGGTGTCCCAGCGTTCGAGGTAAACGCTTGCAACTTCGTGCGTGAAATGACCTACAAAACATCCGTTCGGGAATAACTGAAACCGGAACACCTGGCGTAAACCATCAAGCCAAATTCAGTGCTACTCAGATGAATCGTTTAGGCGATTGTATTTTTAAATCGAACTCTACTAGGAATCTGTGCGTGATTTATGTGGCCATGTATGTCTTAGAGTAAGTCATTTATGTGAGGTGGGTAAGTATACCTTATGTACTAGCATATGAATGTATACGTACGTTAGATAAGGACACCAGGTACTTCATTTTGAGCAGCATTGTGGTCTGTAAAAATTTGATTCCAAACATTTTTTTTTAATTAGATACAAGTTTGATCTATTTTTTAATTCATTATCCAGTTTCGTTAGACATAAGATCACCAAGACCGGTGACACAAATTTAATTCCAGATAGCAAAGCTCAATTATAAAGCGCCCAAAGAACAATCCATTTGCTTCGACACCTATCTATTATATATTCCCATCTTCTATTATTCGGAGCATACAAAGTGCTTTTCTGAGCTTTGGCAAAACGAATTTGAATTTTCTTTCTGTCAGTGTTCTAAATGTATAGTGAATTAAATGGTTCACCTAACCTTTGCCATGTAGAAGAATGCCACATTTCATGCATTTTACAAAAGTTCTAACTGGGCATTTTTCAACTTGCGCTTGAAATATAAATATTTGTGATAAATATTGAATATGCAGTAGGCAAAGTTTCAATCAGTCAATCAAATTACCTTACATTTGATACATTTAAGGGAAAACGGTAAATACGTCATTGAATTATGTGTCATCTGTTGAACTTTCACACAAAAACTATAGAAAAATTTACAGCACTTAGGATGAGAAACTTGACTGTAAATATACCATTAATGATCAAAATTATGATCTTCCCTGAAAGAAGCAGCCTGGATATGTGTCGAACCATGGTCACAGTGCTTTATGTTCAGCAAGAAAATTATTGAAGCTATATTTTAGTAATTTCTTGAAAATATTAATTATATATATATTTAATATTTCTATCGCACTGCAATGAGGAATGATATAGTACATGGTTAACTCTTCCTGTTGAACAAAGTAGATAGTTGGAACAAATTGGAAAGTTTATGCAACCGACGGATATAGTACAAAGAACTCCCTCCATAACGTGTTTATTGCCTTGATAAGTCAAAAATACAATTAATGGCCAATCAGAAATAATGTCGCCGCCATCCTGTAATTGTCAATAAATATGCCGGATCCTAAAACAATATTGAAAATCATTCAATCATCCTATATCAAACATTATATAACAGAAATTGAGAAACGCAAAAGAAAAACATAATTAAATCATCACGCAGACATGCCTTTATAGAAGGCAGTTCAAGAAATGCAAAAAAAAGCATGTACTGTAAAAAACATAGGATTTGTGTTTCTTTCTTTCTATATAGCAGATACATAGGAATTTGGGAAATGTGCAACACTATATATAAACAGTGTCCCTTATGTTGTTTCTTTCCTGATAAGGTTATCTTCCAGATGATGCGAACATGCTAACCAATGCAGAATACTGGTGAAAAGCCACGAGAAATATTAAGAGAACTCAGTCAAAGCATCGGCATGAGCAGCAGAGTAACAGAATAGGAATAAAGACTCTATCATAAATAAAAGTACACATCATCCGTTAAGCTGCGAATAATATCGCTATTACAATGAGCAACAAATAATCTAAAAATAATAAAGATAACAACAATAACAAATAATTAATCAGAGCCCAATTCAACGATATTATACGGATGAATTTGGAAATATAAAAAATTGTACTGAGTCAAAACTGAATTTTTCACGCACGAGTTGCGTTCTCTATTATTGTGTGAAGGGGCGTAATTCTTTAAACCAAACAGCGAAGTACACAATTCGCTACGGCAAATTGTCTCCTCTTTTATAACAGAACAGACGTGACATCACCAAATAGAACTTCAGGTAAGTGAATACTGCGTGCCAAGTTTGGGAATCACACACTTAATTACAGTTTTGGTTTCTCAAATGACAGTGCTCTCAAACACAAAAGCAGGGTAAGTTTTGTCGGGTTTGGCTTAAACTAGTGACCACATAACCATTACTAAATTAATTCCCCTCACGACAAACTCAACTTTCTGATATAAGAGACATGTAATGTGTTAGAAAGTTTTCTAAAAAATAAATTATAAATATAGCAACGTTAAGAAAAAGTAGATTTAATGGGTGCTGATGTACGGTGAAAAACGCGTGATAGCGTTTTTCACCGTACGGAACTTTGGGTTCTGTTACTAATATACGAGTCTTCTAACACTAGGAAAGCTGTGACGTCATTAGTTTGTTGCTTCTTATAGTTTTCATATAATTTTACTTTGCTCTTCTGTGCAACCGCCACCGATTTTGTGCTCTTTAGTTTCGGTGCTGAATGCTCAAATTAAAAGAAAATACATAGGGAAAAAGAAACCAAAATATCGAAATTAGCAGCTCTGTTTTCATAAAAACAATCGTAGAAAAAACTGTCTGCATCAATCGTCCAACACAAAAATCATGTCAGTAGAGAGAAGGAAAATTAACTTCAGTTATGTAGCTCTCCATCACAGATATAACAACAGAACTGCCGCAGCGCAAAAATGGCGATAATGTTGTATTTAGTGAAAAAACGCATAGCCTTCCTAGTAGATTTTACCACACGAAGCATGCATCTGCAGAATTGGGTTTTTCGGATTGTTGAGATTTAACTTTGACATCAGCACCGAATTATTCCAAAATTGTATTCCCGGGTACAACTGACGCACTGTGAAAACAAAGAAACTAAAGTGACATTTAACCACCTTACATTTGAACTGCATTTACAAAGTGCTTTCCAATGTATAATTGTTCAAAAAGATTCATATTATTTCCATTGGTCTAAAGTGACATTTAACCACTTTACGTTTGAACTGCATTTACAAATATCTTTGAGATCTATGATTGGTCAAAAAGCTTGCTTGTTCACCATTTGGCGTTTTCAACATTTACGATTCCTTACGCCAGTGCTTTTTGTTTTACAAAACAGCTAGAGCAACGAAGTGTAGAAATAGGGGTGGATTAGCGCAACGGGATACCGGGACATTTCCCGGTGAACCATTCAAAAAATGGCCCACTTTCTGCTATCCTTTTGTCTGGGGCTTTTGAAAAAAACCGAATAATTATTTCCGTACTTATGATAATAGAAGGATGAATTTTATTGGAACTTTATTTCTATTTGAATGCTTATTTACATAAGATAACTTGTCCCTCTATTTATGTTGTGCGTTAGCTTAAAAGTAAAATAGCAAAGTTTTCTGCACGTCTGAGTGAAAAGTGCCTCCTGACCGGGCAAGCTCTTATAAATTAATACAGCTAAGGCTAACAACAATTAGATGTAGATTGTTGGATTTCGAAAACCAGAGCCCTTGGTGTGCACTATCCTCATGTGATAGCCTGAACCCCTCAGTCTTATCAAATGACTGACACAAAGCATGCTTCTCCGGCAGAGCTAATCCGAGTTCTGTGTGGGACACAGAACTCGGATTATCTAAAAAGAAACAAGGGTTTACACAATATTGGCACATGGGTCAAATAATGGGTAGACTTAAAAATGGCCTCTACTCAAGAAGGAAGTACCAGTACCATTGCGCAGTAGGCGAACAGGAAGAAAATAAATATTAAAATTAATTGCAAAGAAAATTGCTGTGTTGAACGAGGACGTTTTAATTTTCAGAATAATTTTCATAGTGACTTAGTTGCAAAAGGGGTCTTCAAAAGACTAGATGTTTCTTTCTTTTGTCAAAATATTTTTTTTAAGTAAAATAATAATATTTTACAACACCTCGTTTTTGAGCATGGGTTGATGCTACATTCAATCAAGAAATAATTTTTAAATTGTTACACTTTCAATTGGTTAAAATGTATTGACAATTGCATTAGGTTTACGATACATATTTCAACACTTCTGCTTCGTCCAGAATCAAATATTTATATCCTTGAGGGAATTTATGACGTATTCCCCTGGATGTATGTGCGGTTTTATTGTGGACTGCAAGACTAAAACTCCCTGCCTGGTTTGGTCGTCCCAATCCGCTCCTGTGTAGAACATTCGAAAATGGTCTCCCTAGATAATTTCAACGAAGCTTTCAAATACAGGTGGTAGCAAGACACAAGTGGCACAGTACCTTTGTTGAACTAATACAGTATTTCGACGTCATGTTTTTCTTTTCAAAGTGTTTCAACATAATGTGTCGAGTGAGACTTCAATTATTTTTACTTTTTGAAGATTAGTAAGTTTTTTGTAAAAGTCTGGAAAACATTATAGCTGTCCGAAGGACTGAAAAAAGAAATACAGGATATTGACACTGCAGTAGATCCACTAACGACGATATTTATGTTCTCTTTAAGTCTCTTGGAACAATGACTGCAGTTGCACCGTTGTCATACGGTTGCTTATAAATTGCTCTTGATATCAGACAAAATTATAAGAATCATATTACGTAATGTGCTGTACCAAAGTGGTTTATTTTAAAGATTCTTTTCTAAGGTATCGATTCTGTCTAACGCTTTGAATCAGTAGCATCTCAGGATTCAAAGCTTGTTTACGGAATATATAACCAGAACAGTATTCAAACTAATTCATTATTTCCGTAGACACAACTGAATAACACCAATCTACGACTCCTAAGAAAAATGCCTTAATGGAAAGTGAATCTTTATGTGGTAAAATTTGATAAAAGAAATCTCTCCTTTCAAAATTAATGCTGTAAAAAATATAAATCCTATGTAAACCGCCTAAAATTCAAGCTAAATAATTCACGATCTTTGAACACGATAGCTTTAATATCTATATATCCGTTTGTTGGGGTTTTCTTCTCAAAGTGTCAAATGTCACTTAGCTGGAGAAATTGAACTTGCTTGGATTCAACGCATGGTGATTGGTGGAACGCGTTTATCATCTTTCTCCACCTACGGGTTCTAAAAAGAAGAAGAAATCTTCGTACAGAAATCTTTTTCCTGAAGTGTTAAATGTTTTTATCTTTATTCTGCCCACGTCGCTTGCCGCACATCTTTTGAAGTACATGTATTACCTATAAATGAACATGAATGTTTGCTTTAATCCCATCGTTTCATTGTATTTTATAATTGAGCATAGACACATTACAGTTTGTGTAGTACAGTGTAGATTCTGTTATGACTTTCCTTCTGAGGGATGAACTTCAACTTATAAATGTGTAATACTTGTAAAATATATTTCAACGTATTGAACTATGTTGTAAAATTTATGTTTCGAAAGAGTACAAGTTATTACTAAATAATGATTTATTTAAATCCTAATTGGTGACGAAAATAAATAAAATGAGCTGATAAATTTTAATACATTGTATTGCTTTGGAAAAATCCTTTCGACAGCTGCAGCTGTTTAATAAACCCTAATTTTATATTAAGTGAGATTGCGACAACCGTGAATCTGAAAATAGTGTTTCACTATGCAACTCATGCTTTTACAACTATTTTACTGAGGATCCTGAGTTTACCCATTTGAAAGTTAAATGCCGATGATACATCTGGAGTTCTATTCAGCTGCGTCAAGAAATTGTCGATCCGCAAACTTACGTCCCACAGGTCTATCAAGTTTTAAATTGCATATATGTGTGTGTGAGTCGTGAAGTGCGATACCAAATTTTTAATCAAATCGAAAATACACAACATGCATTTACACGGCTGTCTCAATGCTGAAATAAAAACATGCACGGCACTTTCCATTGCTGTGCAGCGGAACAACGGATATATGGATCCTGGCGTGACGTATGGGCGTAGTTTTGAAAAATGCTGCGACACGCATGGCTGGCATTACCTCCGGCATCTGGTGTAGTTACATTAAAAATTGCATTCAGCATCTCCCTCAAACCAAAAGTTGGAGAAGAGCTGTGAATATTTTGTTTCCGCGATAGAGAGAGAAGCCTACAGAAATATTTTTAGAAGCTTTAGAACTGTTGTTAAGCATACATACATACCTACAGAAACAATTTTTTCGCTGATTTTCATTCCTTTTACTAACTTTTGTCAACGATTGCACAATAATATTCCCAGCTTTAAAATTTGCCGTTATGATCTATCGCATAATATTTGCAAACATACACGATCTCAGCTATGGACTTACAGAACACCTATAACAGCCGTAATTCTGACTTATTTTCTTTTAAGGATGAAGTTCTTTATGCTGAATTCCAAATGTGATGCCCGTATCCTCATAAATTTTTTCAGCACCCATTACGTTAGATTATCAGTTTTCGGATCATTATTTTATTTTTCTGTTTGATTTCTGAAAATTACTCCATGTTGTTGCATGTCAAATATTACTATCCGTGCTCGAGGAGTGTGCACATTTGCAAATGTTGCATTTTTTAAATTTTAGAGTGACACTCCCTCGCTGAAATCGGTAACATTTTGTATCGTGCTTCAAAGATTCTAAAATAATTGTATTCAACAATGGTTATTCTTGTTCATCTGTATGAACAAGTCTGGGTAACTGTATTCGTAATTAACTCTGGAAACTGAGGGTTCGCCGCCCCGGTGGCGCAGTGGTCTAAGGCGTTGGCCTCTGCTCATTCGTCCGTAAGGGGTCCGGGTTCGAATCCCGGTCAGGCATGGATGTTGTGTTTGTCTTACGGCACTGGCTCTCTCCCTTCCCTGGAACCACTGACCCTAATTTAGGGACGGGCGACTGCTTATAGCCCATTGAGATGCTCACGGTGGTCGTTAAACCTCCAATAAAAAAAAAATAAAAAAATAAAAACTGAGGGTTCGTGTAAAAATTCCGTCCTTTACCAGTTAATTTGAATACTACCAGTATCGATCAATTGTAAGTAGACATTTGAGAATATTTTAGATATGAGAAGACAATACGAGTAGCTGCCGAAAGGGAATATGTCAGGAACAAACTTGCATTTATTATTTTACATGGTTTATTTATCTGCATAAATAGCATACATATTTCCTTATGTTTATCTTTTATTTTCTTGGAAACGGAGATATACACCAGTGTTCTTTATATTCTTTATCTGAGACATTGTTAATTACTGCATATGGTATTTCAATTTCCTTCAGTTTGTTACCCTACAAACATTAGGCAATCTGTCATTTGCCCTTGCCATAAATTAAAATCAGTGTGCTGTGAAATCAGTAATATGTATTGACCGGACGAACAAAACGCCACAACGTTTTCTAAGATTCCTTACAGCACAGTCAGTGCAATCCGCTTGTCTTTAGCGACAATGCGTGGTATAGGTAACGCATTTGTAATTTAACTGCTCCGAGAACTCGGAAACTTAAACCTTTGATCTTCCTTTCGATATATTTAATAGTTCTTTACTATAAAAAAATTGTGAACTTTCTAAGTGCTGCAAAATATAGCTTTAAATTTATACAGTCTTTTATAACGCATGTAATTCAAGAAGATGTGTTTGATATTAACATCCCTGTTACTCCAATGATTTCTTCCTAGATCACAAGTGAAATATTGTTATTTGTGCATTTGTCAAATTTTACATTTCAATCATTTTTTCATACTTAGTCAAAAAAGAATATGCTGCACTGTAATTTCGAAATTCTTGTAACTTATTATTGACGAATAAGAAACTTCTTGGACTTTTATATGTTGCAACTCTGTATTTAAGGAAACACTTTCTTAGAATTGGAGATGTTGTTGATGGAAGGAAATGATTTTCAAAACATATGAGGTTCCTTCACTGAGACTAGGTTCTCTCATTCGAAACCTTACCATGATTCTGGAAACGTAGGCTACCAAAATGTTGATAGCTGTGAAATTTTTGCTCTATTGATAAGACTTGAAGCTTTTCTCCTAAGTGGTCTTCAATACTGGTTATTAATATTATCAGCATTGGAAAACCTTTCAACTGTTAAACTGCTTTTCAAAATTTGTTTCTCTTATTCGTAATGTTTAATTCTTCAAATATTTTATTGTAAACATACTTTCTTTTCTCTATAGTTTGTGCATACTGGGAATTTCTTCAAATCATCTTCAAAAATTTAAAAAATCTTCTTGTTAGAATAACAAAACTCCTTACATCGTTTAGGAAAATAGAATTTCAGATATAGCGGTAAGGACTAGAATTCACCTTAACTTTTGCTAAATCTAATTATCCAAATTCTAAAGTCCATAACTAGAGTCCATACATTCAAACTCTTCACAATTACTTGCAAATTATTTTTAAGTCGGAGTAATAAGCAATATGCGATTACTTCGTGATTACATTCCTATAGAACATAATGCGATTAGGAAAACTGATCTTTCGTGTTGGCCAGTAGTTGATAAAAGAATATGTTCTATATGGCGAAATATTTAATTTTATATTCATATAAAAATTCAAGATGGTACAACCATATACAGGGCAAGACACAATTTTGTACAAAAATATGTGCCTAAAAAATTAGATAATAATACAGTTCTGTGTTTCTTTGTATCTGGATAAGTGTATCTTCATAAAAGTAATTTATTTCGCTTAAATTCGTTCTGTTTCCCATAAACAAAGAAAATATAAGAAATTGCTCTTTCTTTATTTGGTTGATTTGCTGAAAAGCAATATCTGTTATCCTTTCAGCTGTGGTCGGTTGTCTGAGATGTACGAGGAAGCACTGGCGTGCTGCCCTCTTTTATCTTCTGTCAAAGATGATGGCAGTGAGATGTCTCAATCGCTCTTCGTGACAATTTTCGAAGCAGTGTTTTAAGCAGTTCAGTTATTCTCAATGTAGATCTCTATCCTGATTGCTTTGCATATCGTTCAAATGAACTAACGATCCAAGTGTTCTCAACCAAGCGACAGCAGCTTCATATGATTAAGCCTACCTCTGTTTCATACACTCAACCATGAATCATTCGCCTCCAAGCCTTCCTTTGGCACACTATGAGGCTACCATGAACTTAGAGATCAGTTGTCTGCAATATTGATACCAGTCACTAAATGTCTTAGGGAAAGCGGTTACATCCCCCTGTAACAATTCTTCGATTGTCTCATGCTAAAACAATCCGTTGGTGAAGCAATACATTGGAATCATCACGATATCAAGAGGAATATGAGCATTATGGAGCAACGTCTCAAGTGTACAGAAACACAACTTATCTTTCCCTGAAATGTGCTTCTCCCGACTCCTGAATTATCTTCAACGATGAATCATATCCACTGTGAGTCTTTAGGTGACCCTCTGCATATTTTCTTGAAGCTAATTGCAATATTTAGCATCATAGCATGAAACACACATAGCCCCATCACTACCAATTTTCGAGAAAAATCGCTTCCAATTCCACGTCTTACATCACAGTACAAAAAGGCATCCGAAGAAAAGAATTAACCGGCTGAAAAATACACGTTCAAAAAACACACAGGACTAACAGCTTATTAGAGAAAAACCGGCCGTCGAAGGAGCTCAGGTGCCTCCATCTCGGCTTATGTGTAATTACAATAAATTACAATAATTCGTGGAGTAAGAATTCCGGGTTGAGGTTTAGCTGAAATTTTCTCTAAACAAAACATCTTCGATCCGTGGGGAATTTTACTCTTGACAGTATACTTTCTAAACCAGATGCATATTATGGCCATAACAGTTTACAATAAGATTGTTATGCACGATAATTTTGCATTTCGATACACTAAAGAATCCACAAGATCCATTTGATTTAATAATCACCTACCTGAGTTTGTGATACATTATCATACATTCCATACGCTAGATGTTCCAGATCCACTTGTCGTTATCTTTAACACGCACTTACGTAAATCAAGCGGTGTTTTCAACAGTTAGGAAATTACAATGTTGTCCTTTGAAATTCCAACTTTTATTTTAAATAAACCATTTTTCAAAATATTTGACGGTGAATATCTTGTTCACAGTGTAAACTGAATATAAATGTGCATTAGTTTTGATTTCCAAACAATTCATGTGCTTTCTATTATTCAAGTGGCAGGGAGAATGGCTGAAAAATCCTTAGTAATTTTTGGAAAGCCTAAGAAAAGTTCTACGAAAATCAAAGCAGTCACTGTGTTATATTCGAAATTCTGGTTCGTAATGATATTCAAACCTACACCATATCATCAAAAGTATTCGCACACCACAAGGTTTCGGGACAAATAAATTTATTATCGCAATAGTTAGTCGGTCCAAGTTTGGCTGGTATGACAGCGGAAATACGTCGAGGCATATATCAAACAATTTCCGGTAGTTCTAGACAGGAATCTCTCGCCATTTGTGCTGCAAGGCTGTTACTAAATTTGAGAGCGAAGTGGGTCGTTGCCGTAGATTTCGTATCAATCGTTCCAGTTCATCCCATAGGTGTTCTATAGGATTAAGACCAGGAGTTTGCGCAGGCCATTTGAACAATTTCACCTTATTTTCAAGAGACCAGTCCTGCACACGCAGTGACCCCGCACGGGGATAACTGGTTTTCCAGTTATTTGGGGAGCGGCGCCCCCACGGCCCGAGCTGACCTTGTGACTGGTCAACATCTGATGTCATGCCACCGCTTGTTTTTTGTTTCGGTGCTGTTGGTGTTTGCAGGGACGGCTGTTCATCCAGCTGTTGGGGAGTCGCGGCCCCACGATCCCGAGCTGGTCTTGTGTCTCGCATTTTCGTTTTTATTTATTTTCTCCACTGGCTACTTGCCCGTGTTGTATTCTCTACCTAATCGCTACCACGTTATGTACTAACACCCCGGTCTTGTGGTTTTGTTACCCTCCACCACTAACTGATTTATATTAACCGCTCAGTTCGTAGGTTGCTGAGATTCAGATTAGGTTCCCTGCCAGGATTTGTCTTCTTTGGATTTCTTTTTTTCCTTTTCGCTGGTTTGGGTGCTAGACCTACCTGCATGTTTGCCGCGTTCGGAGACCCGTGAGGCGGAAATGGGATGTCTGGCGGCTGAGGTCGCTGGAGACCGGTTAAGTGACTCCTGTGTACCAACACTCCTCTTCGACCCCGGCTTCGCTGTAAACGGGAGGCTAGAGACTAACCCACCTCTAGTCAGAAGTCTTGTACCAAGTTGTGTACAGGGCTTTAGCGGCTTTTTTGTCGTATGGCACGGCAGGGTGAGCCCGGGGGCTGTGGGATCATGCCAAAGGCGTTGGCATGACGGTACCCGGAGGCCGAAGTGTCCGCCGAGTGCGTGTGATCACAGCCAACGGACTATATCTGCAACGTATAAGCTCCAGAACTGTGTCCAGCGTCATTTTCTTGGCTTGCAGACCTCCAGTTCTCCCTTGTAGGGCTCGGTGGTGGGTGGAGTAGTCTGCAGACGAATCCTTCTCCTTTTTTCCATGGGTAAACCCAAAAACAAACGCTCCAAATTCAAGTCACCTGAGCAAATGATCGTTGACAACGACTCTCCTTCGTCTTCTCAACCTACCAAGTCTCATACCCTTAAACGATCTTTAGACCATGATCTGGACCAAGAATGTGGAACCTCTTCTTCGGCAGCTGTACCAGTCGCTCCGAAGCGTCGTCTCCCTCGATTGCTGTGACTACGCATGCTACACACTTACTTGTGGAATCCATCGATCCGAATGAGAGACTGTCCACCAGATCTCCATTCTTCATTCCTAAAGCTTTGGACGCTGCAGTTGGCCCCTTGAAGTCTGTGAGGAAGCTTCGCTCTGGGGACCTGCTTGTCCAAACTTGCAGTGTTTCTCAGAGTAACACTTTTCTGCACCTCACTAGTCTTCAAGGCATTCCTGTAAAAGTGACACCTCACCCGTTTCTTAACACCTCTCGGGGTGTTATTTCAGAGTTTGATCTCTTGCCATGCAGTGAAGACGAATTGGTGACTGAACTTGCAGATCAAGGTGTTATTGCTGCTCGTCGTATGATGTTCCGGCGCGATGGTTCCTTGATTAAGTCTAAAAATGTAATCTTGACTTTTAACTCCCCGAAAGTTCCGACCGAAATCAAGGCTGGCTACTTGGTCTGTGGAGTTCGCCCGTACATTCCCAGTCCTCTGCGCTGTTTCAGGTGCCAGAGGTACGGGCATTCCCAACGTTTCTGTAAGAGTTCCGCTCGTTGCGCAAATTGTGGCTCCAGTGAACATGACGGGGATGGTTGCACTTCTGCGGCCTGCTGTGTTAACTGCGGTGAGGCCCATGCAGCTTACTCCCGCAACTGTATGAAATGGAAGGACGAGATGGCGATCCAGCGCCTCAAGACCCTGGAAGGCCTCTCGTACCCTGCTGCCAAGGCCAAGTTGGGTATACCCACTAACCGACAGCGCACTTTTGCCGCAGTAGTTCAGTCTCTGCCACAACCCGTGCAGCCCTTTGTTCCGCGCCCTGTAGCTCTCGCCGCCCTTGCCAAGCGATCTACAGCTGAATAAGCGACACAGGTGTTTTTCCCCGAGCTCGAGATTTTTCGACTACCTGATTCTGGGCCTTCTCTTTTGCAGCCGACCGTCTCTTCCAGTTTCCATCCGAAAGCCTGCACGTGTGGAAGACCCGGCCCTCAATCCGCAAAGATGTGCAGTGTCCATCCAACTGTCTCGGCCTCAGCGAGGTCCCCACCCTCAACCAACATTATAGAGGAACATAGGGGGAGGAGAGTGACAGTTCGTCCCCAGCATCAAACAACATTGCAGAGGAACATGGGGGGAGGAGAGTGACAGTTCGTCCCCGCCCTCTGCCAGCATTGCAGAGGAGTGTGGGGGGAGGAGGAGAGTGACTCATCCTTTGTGTAGTTGTGTTTAAAATATATATATATATATGTATATATATATATATATATATATATATATATATGTGTATATATATATATATATATATATATATATACACATATATATATATATGTGATCTAAATAATAAAGGTAAGCAGCACTTGAAGATAATTATGGGAGATTTCAATGCAAAAATAGGGCAACGGCAACAGAATGAAACTTCAGTAGGTAAATTCGGTCACGGCAACAGAAACCAGCGTGGAAATACTCTCGTAGAGTTCGCAGAGGCAGAAGGGTTTTTCATCTTGAACT
Source organism: Macrothele yani (assembly GCA_039090855.1). Classification (NCBI taxonomy): domain Eukaryota; kingdom Metazoa; phylum Arthropoda; class Arachnida; order Araneae; family Macrothelidae; genus Macrothele; species Macrothele yani. Next base: position 162,535 of record JAYWMT010000256.1, read on the forward strand.
CCTTTTTCAAGAAAAAGCCACACAGGAAATGGACATGGAGACATCCAAATGGGACGACAAGTGAAATTGATTTTATTATGTGTAACAAAAAATTCGTCATAGAAGACTGCAGTGTGCTAAACAAGTTCAACACAGGCAGTGACCATAGATTGGTGAGATGTAAGATGCACCTCAACACTAAACTCGAACGTAGCAAGCTCATAAGACAAACAAAATGTATTGACATAACCAACCTTAAAAAACACCATAATACCTTCAAATTGGAACTGAAGAACAGATTCTCTGCTTTAGAAGGCCTAACATCGGAAGAAGTGGATATTTCTGAAGTTAACAGAAAAGTAACCAAAGCTCTTATGGAAACAGCAACAAAATTAGCTGGGTCTAAGAACAAATTGCATGTGAACAAATTATCAGGAAAAACCAAAATGTTGATGCAAAAAAGAAGAGTGATGAGGACAACTAAAGAAGATGTGACTTCCAAAGTGGAATATATAGAGCTATGCAAGACAGTACGAAAAAGTATCACTGAAGACGTAAGGAAATTCAACTGTGAACTAGTAAGGAAAGCAATTGAAAACAACCAAAGCCTAAAGATAGCAAAGGGACATCTTAGTAAGGGGAAAAAACAGATTATGGCACTGAGAAAAGAAGATGGTTCTGTAACAAGAAATAGAGGCGAAATTTTGACAAGAGTGAAAGATTTCTACTCCAAATTATATGAAAGGGATGATACATGTACTCCAGACAACATGAAAGGTACCAGTACCAGAGTTCTTCCAGTCCTTCCAGCAGAAGTTGCACATGCAATCAAGAACATGAAGCGGGGAAAAGCTCCAGGAGAAGATGGAATTACTGTAGACATCATACAAGAAGCAAGTGGAGAAATCGAAACAGTACTCGCCCAAATTTTCACTCGATGCCTTAAGGAAGGGAAAATTCCTGAGGATTGGAACAACGCTACAATGATTTTGCTACATAAAAAAGGTGACATTGAGGATCTCAGGAACTACAGACCTATCAGCCTCCTATCAGTGGTTTATAAAATCTTCACTAAAGTTCTTTCACACCGCTTGAAGGTGACACTGGACATGGCTCAACCGAGAGAACAAGCTGGATTCAGGAGTGGCTACAGCACAATAGATCATATCCACGTACTGAGAGAACTAATTGAAAGAGCGAGGGAATATGAGCTTCCATTGTGCATGGCTTTTATCGATTATGAAAAAGCCTTTGATTCGGTGAAACCATCAGCAGTTGCAATGGCTCTGAAATCCTACGGTATTGAAGATGCATACATTAATATTATTAATAATATCTATGAAAATGCAAGTGCAAAGATTCGGCTGTTTGAAAATACAACACACATAAAAATTGGAAAGGGAGTGAGACAAGGTGACACCATATCTCCGAAGCTCTTTAATGCCACATTGGAAAATGTCTTTCAATCACTGAACTGGGAAAACAAAGGGATAAAGATTAATGGAGATTATCTAACCCACCTTCGTTTTGCTGATGACATAGTCATTTTTGCAACTACCCCATCAGAGCTACAGAGTATGATCCAGGAACTTGCTGACAAGAGTAAAGAAGTGGGATTAAAAATGAACTTTCAGAAGACAAAAGTGATGTTCAATGCATTTACAAGAAATGAAGATTTATCGATTGATGGAGAAAAGCTGGAGATAACAGACACGTACGTTTATCTTGGACAGCAGATATCAAGTGAGGGTCACATTGGTGAAGAAATTAATCGGCGTACAAAACTTGCCTGGAGAGCTTTTGGAAGAAACAGCATAATTTTCAAGAGCAATATGCCATTATGTCTTAAAAGAAAAGTGTTTGATCAATGCATCCTTCCAGTGCTTACGTATGGTGCAGAGACGTGGACCTTAGCTAAAAGAGACATACAAAGGCTGCAGACAACTCAAAGAAGCATGGAGAGGTGCATGCTTGGTGTAACCAGGAGAGATAAGAAGAGGAACACGTGGATCCGAAAAATGACAAGAGTGGAAGACATCATGATCAGAGTTAAATCCCTGAAATGGCAATGGGCTGGACATACTGCCAGAAGAACAGACCATCGATGGACAGCCGAAATTTTAGATTGGATTCCAAGGGACAGGAAAAGACCCAGAAGAAGACCACATGGAAGATGGGTGGATGAAATTCGAAAGTATGCGGGAGTGACATGGAGGAGACTGGCACAAGACAGACCGTTGTGGAGGAAACTTGGGGAGACCTTCGTCCAGCAGTGGATTGATAATGGTTGACAATGATGATGATGATGATATATATATATATATATATATATATATATATAATTCTAATAGTAAATTAATAAATTTTTATATAAACCTAATTAACTACCTTGTCTTCACAGCTTTCATCATACTCTTTTTCAACTTTTACCAAGCCTGTCTGCTCTTAATCATTTTCCACGTTTTTAAAAATCTGTGGCTGATAGTTCTTTGTCTGGCGCTCTTTGGCCAAACCTGGCCCTTGCGCCAATAAAATCCACCAACCAACCAACCAACCACACGCAGTGAGGTGTGCGAAAGGGGACTCGATTGTGTTTGAAGAAACAACGTTCATTTCCATAGTAATGCTACATTCTTTCTACGGCAGAGTTATCCAGAACGTCAAGGTACGCTTCAGAGTTGGTCGTTTCTGTCATTAAAACAAACTGGCAGAGTCTCATCCTCTAATATAACTCCATATCATGATGGAGCATTTGCCGAACTTAACATTTAGAAGAACACAAATAGTTGAAATTCGTTTGACGAGCTATCGGTAAATCCAAATACGCCTAGCTGATACGAAGAATGAAATGCGTGAATTCTTATTCCAAACAACAGTCTTCTTGTCGCCAACTTTCCAGGAACGGCGGGAGATACAGCACTCCAAACGGTGCTTCACATTCGCGGTAGTGCTGTGTGTCTTGTGTGTTGCTCCTCTACCACAGTAACTCACACTGTGCAATTCTTTGCGAATAGTTATGGACTTAGCCAAGCCATTACAAGCATTTCAATATTCAGAAGCTATTGAAACGGGAAAAGAGAGCGGTGTTTTTTAACCCTTCTTACCATGTTTAATCTGCAACGATTCGTCTTTTTGTGCTGCCTTCCTCAACCTTACTTTTCTCTAGTTGTACATTCTGCTTCCATCATTTCACGACTTCACTTTCAGTCGATTGTGTTATGTTTAATTTAGCTGCAATGTTCCCTATCAAAACGGTACTTAAATGACACTCTATGAGTAGCCCAGCTGGAACACAGAAAGTTCAAGTCCTCGTGGCATACACGTTTCAAAATTACTCATAAGACGACAGAACACCTCAGGTTCACATACGTACCACCACACTCACAGTGCACCATCCTGCGGAACCATTCTTTGCACTTATTCAAATATTTGACCGTGTCCGAATACTTTTAATAATATAGTCTATAATCGGAGCAGCAAAATTTAAATTAATAATATTTAGACCGGATAAAAAACACCGTAACCACAATATTGCTGGAGAACGAGAGCATGCATTCCAGATCACCGGTTTTAAAAATCAATAATACGGAAATTTGAGATCATTTTACCACAACATATTGCCTTTTTCTAACTGAAACTTTTAAACAACATTTAATAACTTAGAAAGTACTCCAAACTGTGATAATTATGTTCACGTGAAGCATAGCTTCAATTATTTTATTAATGAACACATCACATACTTGTCACACACGTTTAAAAAGCAATTGTTGATGAGATAAAAAATATAAAACATATTTGTAGGATCCAAAAAAAATTGTTAGGGAATATGGGCCAAATATTTTGATATATAGTGTTTAAAGAAATGAAGTTTTGCAATTCATGTCTGTTGCCTACTTCACAAACGAAACCTTCGGTGCGGTTCTTGTCCATGTAGTACTGCTCACTTCATAACGAAACTCAAAAGAGTTAACATAGTTTATGCACAGAAAGATAAAATCATGCTGTATAAGAATATCTGTAAAAATGACTGCAGATTAAATAATATGTGAAATTAATACCTTATTTTTCCCTTTTTTATTTTTATTCTCAGAAAGACTTTGAAATTGACCGAAAGCGAATATATGTACTGCATGTACATGTATTCGCTTTAATATTTCTACAGTGAAGCATAAGTGAGTATATAAATTTAAATAACACAAGACTATGCCAAATTTGTAACGTTGATCCCTTATAAACGAATGAAACTAGAGACATTTCGAACTCTTGTTCTGTTGGTCTTTAACTGCATTTCTATTAATTTTGGTACATCAACTCCGAAGCCTTCCTCAGATTCATCTTGCCATAGTTTTGCTCCAATTTTATTGTATCCTGTCTGCATAATATTACAAACAAAATACTTGCAAAACTACGCTTCGCAAGCATTACATCTGAAGAATAGGAGTAAATTATTATCCGAGATGTATTTTGAACAGAACTTCACGTGGCTCCTCTGGTTTGTTGCTCTAATATTTGGGAACACGTCTTGGTAGATTGTATTTAGGGGGTATTTTTAAATAGCTTTACACGAAAGTTCAAACTGCAATCATGGAATTATGTTTCACTTTGATAATACAATCACTAAAATATTTATTTTTTCAGTGAAGCAATTTTGAATAATTTTTTCAACATGGATCTGCGTGTAAGTGTATTTATCACTCTGAATTACTCTGCAGAGAACAAAGAAACAAAAGTACGCATTCAGAAGCCCGGAGATAAACAATAAATCTTTGGAAATAGCAACTGGCCTCTGCTGATCGTAAGATCTATTTTTTTAAATATATTTTGCCCTTTAATAGAATAATGCAGTTTGAAAACCAATAGCTGTAATGGTATTTTTTTGATTTATTACGAATATGGTGGCCAGAAACAGATTTTTGTCTAATTTTTATTATATGTCACATTGAGTAGAGCTATTTTAAAGATCACAACAAATGCGATTTAGAATAATGTCATCCGATTGTCGAGATAATATACAATATAAAAGAAAGCGTCCTGAGAGTTTCACAACATTTAGTAATATTTTGCAATAATATATTATACTCAATAATCAACAGTTAGAGGTTTTCTAAGAAATCATAAACAGCTGATCTTAATTTAGCCTACTGCTCCAAATATTGTACAGGAGTAGATTTTAAATAGGCTCATTTTAAAGTTTTTCAGTTCATTTAAACAGCCAGTGTATAATGCATCATTTAAGAAATGTTAAAATTACATCTATTCAAATCCTTTTTCGGTGCATAACAAGGGACGTGCCATTTATTTGTCCAGAAACATGGCACTACTCGCAATCGAAAGCACTCTATTTCCGCATGATTTGTATTTCACATTGTGTTTAATACAGTAAAACCACCGTGTCCGCGGGGTATACGTGAAACGGCCAATAATAGCGAACGCCAAAATCTACACGCTATTACTTAGAATATAGCACGATTTTAACTCTATATTAAGGAATTTATGAGTGTTTAGACTATTAGCTACTGTAAATCATAAATAACCATGTAGGTTAATTAATTTGGACTTTAAAAAAACATATTATACATACATAACGTTAACAAAAATGAGATTTACAAAAAAATAAATGAAAGAGTGCGATACGAAAGCGCCGTTACTTACGAACGTATTTCGCTATTATGCTTTCAGCCTTTTTCTGCCATTTGCACAGCACATAACTACGTATCTACTTTGATTACACGTATACTGTACACTTAACACATTGCAGTACTGTCTGTAATTTACACTTGACAATCAATAATACATAATGTATGTACGTGTGTGCAATGTATGTAGTATTGTATTATTATTTTCATTTTATAGCTTGGGATCTACAATTTAGACTTGACTAAACACATTGCAGTACAGTATCTGTAATTTAAAGTCACCTACGGACCTAATCAGCATTAGCATCCACACCTGGAGTCGATGTTAATGGGAGCGATTCATTGATTGGTGTTTTCTGTGCCGTCTTTGGGAAAACACTGAAATAGGGAGCTGATTTCTCTGGGATGTTTTTTTAATCTCCAAATACTTGGCTAATTGGTTCCATTGCTTCAATAATGGAGCGCGTAACTTTTATGCTACGTTCCATTATAAGGTCATAATCAAATATTTTTTTCTCAAGTGTCCGAGCGAGCCGCAACAAACACCCATTTTTTCTAATATCCAAATAGCTAGATCTTCTTAACTTGTGTTTTTCTCTTCGCCCTCAGTCGATAGCTTAATGAGTTTTTGTAATTCATCATCAGTTAACCCTTCTCGCTGTTAATGAGTTTTTGTAATTCACCATCAGTTAACCCTTCTCGCTGTTCTTCGAGGTGGTGAATAACTTCTTCAGCAACCACATCGGTAAATCCTTCCCTACCAACTTGTGGTGCTGTGTCAATTATCTTTCTCACTTCATCATCTATAATAGGAAGCAATTATTATATATTATTCACCAATTCTTTTCAAAGAGTCTTACAGTATGTGTTAACAGTTTCAAGCTTCAGTTCGTCCATTGCAGCTCTTATAAAGGGTTTTGCATTTTCAATGTTGAGTGATTTCCAGCATTCCTTGACATCAAGGATTCTGTCAGTGTCCATCACAACACGAAACCACTCGAATACCTGACGCATGTAAGAGGACTTGATATACCTAATAATACTTTGGTCGAGAGGCAGAAATGCCAATGTTGTATTCGGAGGGAGAAATAGTCTGTCCACACTTTCATCGATTGTATCATCTGTGCAAGGTCTATAGATATATCTCATGGTATAAGGTTGGGCTCGCTACGATGTCAGCCTCTCATTGGCTGCTGAAATGACGTCGGCGTGGACGCATGGCAGCGAACATGGCAGCTTTGAGTGTCTTGTGGCGTGGGGTTACGGCATACGAAACGATCGTGATAATCACCCTTATTATGATAATAACGAAATAAAACTGCGAAAAACTGCTCACACATAAACAAATCTCATAAATTCAAAGGATTTATCTTTCTTGAAGCGCAACATTTCCAAATTTATTTGCATATATGTGAACTCACATTTTAATGCTTACTGAATAACGAAATTGGTAGCCAAGCCACTACAAAGAAAACAGCTACAAGTATTCAGGTTAGACACTGATACTTAAATTAGTTCTGAAAGTTACTTCATTAATACGTATCGCAGCTAAATCAATCACTTCCGTACTCGGAACAACACGACAACGATTCTGTGTCTCTTCATACATTAACTCTTGAAAGATTTTTCAACATTCCTTCATGGTGTGTATGTATATAACACATAAGCAGGCTAAAAACAAATTTAAGCGCAAGAAAATCAAGATACAAAGAGAGAGTTAAGTGTTATTATTTCATAATTATTTTTTTCCTGTAATGTTTATTAAGCTTATTTTGCTCAAAGTTTTAGAATGTGGTTTTCACTTTAAAACTTTTCCCTTTTCTACCAGCATATGTGCTAGCTGGTTGTTTTAGTAGTTAACAGGTTTAGTAGAATTTAATGTTCAAATATTTTATTAACTTAAAAAATTTATATTTGGGGCACTTAAGCAGATGTAATATAGCAGAAACCCACTTTCAGGTCTTTGTAGAAATGGGAGAGGGATCATTTTTGTTTTACCCTGAAGAAGGACTAAGTGATTATTCTTAGCATGTTCTACATTACATGTCTCCTTTTATAATCTCACTTTTAGAGTATACAGTTTTTTAGTTTTAGCCCTCATCCAGGGGAGAATATAGCTCGGTGATTGGGTTTTGATATTCATCTTTTTCTAGGTTTTTATTTTTAAAATTGTTTGTACACAGCCACACACATCATTTAAGAAGGTTGAAATTTTTTCTGGAAGTGAAGATATAGAAGCTGTATCGAATATCTACTTAAAAATGACATCTTGAAAAATACATATACACACACACCATATATACATACATATACACACACATGCCATATATACATACATATACACACACACCATATATATATACATATACACACACATGCCATATATACATACATATACACACACACCATATATACATACATATACACACACGCCATATATACATACATATACAAACACACCATGAAGTAATTTTGAAAAGTTTTCATCTTTAAAAACTTTGTCTCTCCTATATATGTGTGTGGTACATTTTTTATGTTAATGACTAGCAAATAAGTTGGTATACTCATTACCACTGATGCTGTGCTAATTAAATTCTACAACTTTTCATTTACCAGATTTGATCCTTAACACAATGTGCCCATGACAGATGTATTGAAATAAAACTTTTCTTTCTCAGATGAGTATATATAATAGCTATCAGAAAAATTGCAAATACTTGCATGCATGCATAGAAACAATGAAAAATTGAAATAAAAAACAACAACTTAGCTTTCTGATTGCAGAATTCCGTGGCATTATTCCTGCAGGTTGTTTACATTTTCTCCATGGCATGAAAAATCTAGTTTGGCCATGTGCATCCAGGAAATTTTCACTTTGATGAAGCCTGCCACTTACGTGCTTTTCTGCGTTGTGCTTCTTCTGCCTTCCTAACTTTTACTTTTGCATTTAAATGTCTTAGCCGTATAAAGGTTCGGGTTCTGACATACAACTTTATCACCTCTGTAGGAACATCTGGAAACTTCTGACCAAATTTCACACATAGTTTGTGTACAATCTTGTGTTCCTGGGATAAAGATTCATGTCCATGCACTTTTGCAAACATCAACTCAAACTGGCTAACTTTCTCGAACCATGGATCTGATGGAACAAGCAGGCCTCCTCGTGAAAGGGTCTCAATCCAGCTAACAGGTACTGATTCTGTAGTTGATGGTGGATTAAGTAGCTGGCCAGTTGGCGTTCCCAGCGAACGGTCATATTTTCTTCCTCGGTAAGCTATGTAACCTGCAAGGTAACGAAAGCCTTCTACAGAGCAATCAGAGCCAGGAGTAGCAGGTGGTACCTGAATACCTGTAGAGTCATGTAGTGTAATATCCCGAATCTCAGTTTCACCTTCAATTATTGCCAGGGGTTCGGACATATCAGGTAAAACGGCACTAAACAATTGAGATGTCAAAAAGTAATCATCATCACACCCCACCTTGTGCAACAGGAGCAGCACTTTAAAATGGAATGTCACTTACATTGGCACCTAGAAGCAAGAGACGCAAACGGGATTTCACTTCTGTAGGCAATGGATGATCATAGAAGTGGCCAAGCCCACGTATTTGTGAAAAAAAAAAATTCAAGGCAGTCTTGATTGAGTCGAGCAGTTAGGATGTATTTTATGTTCAGAGGCTCCAGATCAGAGAAGAGTCCCAGCAATGAGCAAATGGTTGTGATGAATCCTTTCTGAAAGGGTAACAGATATGTTGCATTACCTACCTTCATTCCTCGGATGCATGCATGCAGCTGTCGTAGAATCCTCTCTTGGCTTTCACGATGAGTTCCAAATCCACATGCCAGAGACTTCTCATCTGTAGGCCTTCTTGCATTTAGCACATCAAACGAGTCGTTCAGAAGCTGAACAAATTTCGCGACGTGTTCTTCATGTGGCATAAGAAAGCGTATTCCTTGTGCAGTGTGGTTTGAAAAGAGTTGAGTTGCCAAATATACACGTTGGCGGTCACGGCCCTTCACACTAATGTGATGAAGTGACAACTTGGGACATATCTTCATCTCACTGCAATCCAGAGTAAGGAGCTGTTCAATAGTAACTTTTGTAATTTTCTTATTACCTGGAAGTGTTAGTCCTTCATCGAGAAAATGATTTCTTAGCAGCTTGTAAAGGTGTGGAATATCTGCAAACACCCAAACTCGTTTATTTGGTATTTGAGGATTGGGGAAGCATGTGTTTGTGTGTGTTACTTGTAATTTCTTCCATACAGCACGATTTTTGCAACCGAGGTCAGCTACAGCAGCAACAACATTATACTGAATATCTTCTAGAGATGATATTATTTTGTTCAACAATGAGGCTGTCATCTGTATGTCAAAATCAAAATATATTACCTGCTTCCAGCTTGCAAACAGTCCCCGTACCATGACTACTTGCACATTATTGTGTGGACCAACAATCCTATCTTCTTCTTGGTCATAGGAAATTCTGCTATCTATGTTCATTTCATCAAGAGAAATGACACATGTACACTCTAAAGTACTAAGTCTTTGTGCCTGTGCCTTCATTAGCTGAAGGACATCATGTAGAATGCCAGGGCGACAATGGAATGAACGAGCAGTCCACCGCCTCAGTGTTGAAATTCCTGGCAATGGAAACCCTATTTTATCTCTCAAGAAAATATAGCACTTTCTTGACATTGCACGCAGAGTAATGGATTTACAGATGTCTTCCTTTTCCCATTTTACACATTTCTTACCTTTTATTAAACAACGGATCTGATTTGCATTGAAGAGTTTTGCTGAAACTTTCCTTACTTCAGTTTCTAACTCCGTGTGAAATTTTTTCAAGTATTTCTGAGAACGTCGTCGAGTTGTTACATGCTGACTGTGAAGGTACTTCTTTCTTACTCTCATCTGAATGCACTCTGTGTTTAGCCTTTGGTTTTCTTCCTCCAATTTCTTTATTCTTTTCTCCATTGTTTTTATATCACTCAGCATGCACTGTGTTTCTTGATCAGTTCCCATCGGTTTCTCTACATTCCTCTTCTTTGATGATAGATTATCAAGGGGTTCCAATGCCCGTTTCCGAACTCCACGGTCATGACATCTACGTGCAGTAGGCGTTGCAGTCTCAGGTCCTGAAATGTCAGCACTGGCTGTCGAACTTACCTTATTAATACCAGTATTATTGCTTGTGGGAAGGTTTAGTGTAGGCCCTGCATCAGGCTTCAACACTTTCCTGTTAGTTAACCGAAGTAACTCTACCTTTTTTTTTTTTTTTTTTTTTTTTTTTTTTGATTGGAGGTTTAACGACCACCGTGAGCAACTCAATGGGCTATAAGCAGTCGCCCGTCCCTAATTTAGGGTCACTGGTTCCAGGGAAGGGAGAGAACCAGTGCCGTAAGACAAACACAACATCCATGCCTCACCGGGATTCGAACCCGGACCCCGTTCGGACGAATGATCAGAGGCCATCGCTTAGACCACTGCGCCACCGGGGCGGCTAACTCTGCCTTTTTTTTTTTTTTTTTTTTTTTTTTTATATTGGAGGTTTAACGACCACCGTGAGCAACTCATTGGGCTATAAGTAGTCGCCCGTCCCTAATTTAGGGCCACTAGTTCCAGGGAAGGGAAAGAGCCAGTGCCGTAAGACAAACACAACATCCATGCCTCACCGGGATTCGAACCCGGACCCCTAACGGACGAATGATCAGAGGCCATCGCTTAGATCACTGCGCCACCGGGGCGGCTGTGAAATGTTGAGAACACACTCTTGCAGTGGACACTTTGAAGGAATCCTGACGCTTACATTTCTGAATCCACAATTTTTGTAGTAATAAATCCTTCGGAAATACATGGTACATAATGTCAGTGTTCTTGGTTTTCCTATTGTACGTAGTACAACAAGCCACTGCACAACCCGGCATTATTGCGTTTCTTACAAAACACAGAAGCAATGAATTTTAGTGATAAATACGTGTAAATTTCAAAATAAACAAAACATAAACAGAAAACTGTACGATACAAACTTCAAGCGGTTGAAAGTCAACTGCGTTTATAGAGAAAACTCGAGCACACCAATTGTAAGCAAACAGGGATGCCAGAAGTCGAAAGACTGTTCGTCCACACCTACGTCATACGTGGTTTCAAAATAACCGTGTCTGATACTGCGCAGCACAAGTGGGACCCTCCTGATATCAAAAATAAATTAACCTAGTTAAAGGTGTTTAAACTGTTTCATGCAGCTACGAAAGTCGCATTTAAATTGTAAAAATATTTATGTAATTTATTTTATAAAAGAAAAACTGCAAATTAAAGAACAATTATTATTCTTTTGAATCCGTATCATATAGGACAATAAGTTGGTTAATAAAGCATATGAAAAGGGAACATAATAAAAATTTTTTGCTTTTCAAAAAATACCGGGCATATAAAAGTTCGAAGCTCTGTAAAAAAATTTTCTCATGTAGATTTAGGCAAATTATGTCAATATTTGGACACTTATTTCTAAATTTTTAGTATAACAAAACAATCATGCTACAAGTAATATCCTAATTGTGTAACAATATTGCATGGAATTGATGAAAATATTCGTTTCCTCTGAAGAAATTATGTGAAGTATTTACTCTCTCTCTCTCTCTCTGTCTCTCTCTCTCTGTCTCTCTCTCTCTATCTCTATCTCTCCCTTTGTCTCTCTCTCTCTCTGTCTCTCTCTCTCTGTCTCTCTCTCTCTATCTCTATCTCTCTCTTTGTCTCTCTCTCTCTCTCTCTCTCAATTTCTCTCTCTCATTTTAATGCAAACAAAATTCACTTTGATTTCCATAAATTTACACAAATTTAATTTACACGGATTTCCATAAATTAAGCAACAAACCGAAAAACCGTGGTAACTGTGCAAAATATAGTTCAATTGCACGAAATATGCATGTGATACAGGCGAAGGCATACATCATTAATGTACTGAAGGCAAATGAGTGGCGCTCTCAGCGCTTTGGGCAAATGCGCAAGAGCTTAAAACCAGCTGTTTCGGAGGGAATCACCAATTTATCAGCAGCGGTGAATGACAAAATCTCGAGATAGCAATTTCGTTAATCTGGCTTCGGGCCGTCATTTACCAGCAGAGTTACGCTACAGAGTGATAGGTCGACTAGAAGCAGGGCAAAGGAAGGAGGACGTCGCAAAGTGGCTCAGCGTCGATCGTTCTGTAGTCAGCAGGATATGGGGGTAGTTTCAAGCCACGAATGCAGCATTCCTGAAGGTACAGCAAAGTTAGGCCAAGGGCGACGACCTCTGCTGATGACCGGTACTTGCGGCTTTTGGCATGTTGGAAAAGTATTGCTACACCGACTCATCTTAGATCTCTGCTTGCGACATCCACCGGGCGGACGGTATCAGCACCGACGGTACGCAGAACGTTACAAGCAGGAGGACTGTATGCTCGGCGACCGGTATTATGAATGCCCCTCATCCCCCTTCACCGGCGGGAACGTTTCAGTTAGGCACAAATGCATGTGAACTGGACTCAAGATCAGTGGAGCTCCGCTCTGTTCCCTGATGAGTCGCGATGGTGTTTACAAAGTGAATCTTGCAGAATTTACATCCGCAGAGAGGCCTGTACTCACTATCTTCCCTCAAATATCCAGGAAAGGGACACCTGTGGTAGTGGTAGTGTTCTGGTTTGCGCAGGCACGCCGGTAGGAGGACGTACAGACCACTGTGTGTTGCCACATGAAAAACGAAATGTTCAGATACGTGGAGACGACATCCTAGACCTAACTGTTCGTTCGTATGCAACCGCCATTTTAGATACATTTGTACAACAGGCGGATAAAGCCAGTACTCAGGCAGCTCACCCCGTGCACCAGTACCTGGAACAGGAGATGTATAGTCCGAATGGAGTGGCCACGTGAAGAAATATGTTGTAATTCGGCGCTGTGAACGTGAAAACTATATACAGAAGAAAAATCGTTTTTTCATACCTCCGCACTTTTCAAGGAAGAAAAATCCACATCTTATTTTCATCTCGCCTGCAAAGAGGGCACGATATCGTAGAGCCGTAATTTTATGGTATTACTCCAAAATAAAAGTGTATTGCCTACCAGATTGGGAATATAATACGGTGGCACAGCGTCGAGCCTACGTTAACAAGGCTGTTGACGTTGATGACTCACCGAGCCACTGGTTGAATCATAGGTCACACTTGACTGTAATCGGATTACCCAAACCTTCCCTTTAGTAGCTAATCGGTTGGAAAATCGTTGGCTTCACGTAAACATTCAGCGATAATGTCTTGCCTACCAGATTGGTAATATAATACGGTGGCACAGCGTCTCGCCTACGTTAATTTGCAAGGTTGTTGAGCATGCTCTCCCGTTATGAATCTCATTGAGCATATCTGGGATGCTCTCGAGAGGCGTGTTTCTGGCCTCCAGCCACCTCCCAGAACCCTCTTGGGCTCCGAACTGCCTTGATGGAGCAATGAACGCAGCTGCCCACGAACTGCTCAACATCATAATTAATAGAATGGAACATCGCTGTCTGGCCTGCATTCCTGTTAGGAGTAACCGCACTCCGAATTGAAGAACCTTTTGCTATTTCATCATGATACCTATATTTCTGTATTTTCATATTTGCAACACTCATACAAAATGTAAATGTTTTTTATCACGTTTTTTTTGTTGTTCTTGCATTTGGTCTGATAAAGCTTACCACCAAATGGCATACAAATCGGTTGAATACTTTTTGAGTTATTACGCTTTTTCCATTTGGCGCTTAATTTATTGGAACCAGTGTGTTCTTGTCATTTTGGACCTAAAAATTTAATAACGTGCCGTCATTCATAATGTAACGTCGTAGTTGAAATAACAAACGCAAGTAAGATACTCCGATTTAGACTTCATATTACTATAATTGCAGGAATGATATGCAGGCATGTTTTAGAATTGAAATGGAATGTTTCGTTGCTTTTTCTCTGATGTATTTATGGCTTTAATTGTATTTCCACCATTTAGTTTTAATTTCAATTTTTTTCATTGTTCTTAGTCTCTTGATATACTCACTCTGAGTCAGACGTTTGACTTGTATATGTAACATGTTAACTGATTCGAGAATTCCGAGGTATTTATAATTTTCATTATTTGACAATGATTTCTTTATTTTACCATTTTCTAGTTCTATTCTATCTATATTCTGGACTTTTCCCTATCGCATGGATAGTATTGCACATTTTTCCAGTCCATATCCTATTTTTATATATTGTCACTAAATATTTGCACAGAATGCAACAATGTTTCAAATTCGGCGGAACATTTTGCATACAATTAAAGGTCATCCATGTACAGCAGATGGTTTATTTTTCCATGTTGGTCCGAAATGTGGTAGCCCATTTTCGTTTTGTTCAAAATCATTGACGATGGAATTATAGAAATATTAAACAATAAAGGCGACAAAGAATCTCATTGAAATATGCCTCTCTTGATATTAACTTCTCCGAGTTCTTCACCATTTGCATGTAACACTGTTTTCCAGTTTCTCATATTTTCTTTGAGGAATCGGCAGATGTTCTTGCTAACTCCAAATAGTTCCAAACAAGTGTTAATCCAGCTGTGGGGCAATGAGTCAAAGTCCTTTTTACAATCTATCCATGCCATATTGAAATTCGTTTTTCTTCTGTTGGGGTTTTTACTACCATTTTTCATTTTGCAGCTAGTCTTTTGCGCCTCTTTACCTTTTGAAGTTTCCCTTCCGTTCTATTGGGCACAAATTGTTATCCCATAAGTAGTGATATATTGATCTTGCTAGTACTCTTGTGAAAAGTTTGAATGTTGTTGGGAGGCATGTAATTGGACGATAGTTAGTAGGTTCATTGCCTTTTTCTTCATCTTTCATTATAAGGAATGTGTGACCTGTTGTCATCCAATCTTCTGTGGCATAATTCTGAAGTGCATAGCTATTCGTTGATGAAGACTTGCAAGATACGTTAAGCAAAATCCGTGCAATTCATTTGGCTCAGGTGCGCCCCAGAATTTTTTTATTGGGAGTTTAACGACCACTATGGGCAACTCAATGGGCTATAAGCAGTCGCCCGTTCCTAATTTAAGGCCACTAGTTCCAGGGTAGGGAAAGATCCAGGGCCGTAAGAAAAACACAACATTGATGTTTCACCGGGATTCGATCCCGGACACCTGTCGGACGAATGTTCAGAAGCCATCGCTTAGACAACTGCGCCATCGGAGCAGCCTCCAGACATTCACATTCTTTACTTGCTGTGAAATCATATCAGTTGTTATCATCAGATGTGTATTCCTTTCAAATCTTTGCACACATCGTTGATCCACAAGGCATTTTTATTATGTTCAACTGGGCTTTCCCAAATTTATTTCCAAAATTTAAAGGCATCTTCCTTATATGGGCTGATGTTTATTTGGATTGCCTTTTGTTTCGATGATTTATAAAATACTTGTTGCTGATTCCGAAATTGCGCATTTTCTTTGTACTGTTTTATGCGTCCATCATATCTTTCAATTTTCTTTGCAGTAGCGGTTACTCGTTGTTTTAATTCTTCAATAATTTCAACAATTATTTTTCTTTCCAGGTCGTACTTTTTGCAAAGTCCATCTTTTATTTTTCTGCTTTCAAGCTACCCATCTTTCAGGCATTTTAAGTTACTAATGTCACTACGGAGTTGATTTCTTTTCTTTTCTAGCCGAGTTTTCCTTTTAGGAGTGCCAGGCATTTCCTTCTTTAGCATCTTGTAACCAAATTCCATGGTTACCATGGCAGCTGTACTGTACATGAGCAGGTTTGTTTCCTTTAAATTATGTTTTGAAATTTTATCATTTAGAGTTTTTAACATATGTTTCACTTGTTTGCTTCATATTTGGCGAATAACAGGACATCTTTGTCGTTCCTCACCTTGTATCATATGGTTTAAAATTTTCTCTTTCAAAAGGCTTTGCTGCTGTGTCAATTCATGGTTGTCATGTTGTTTCACAGAGTTTTCTTCGGGTAAAATATTTTCTGCTACTTGATCTTCAGGCTTTACCAGCACGAAGTTTTCCACGATGTGGTTCTTATTTTGGGTTGGTCCTCCTTTTGCCAATTTATCCATCTTTTACAATTCCAGTTCTGTAAATACCTTGTTCCTGATGAAAAATCTTCTTTGATTCATTTTTCTTTGTACTGTTATTCCACTGTCTGGACGTTTTCCTTTCCCAATTTGCATCATTCTTTTTTGAAAACCGCGGGCTGATGGATTTGCCTGGTAATAGCATTTCATGACTTCTCGATTTTCAGCAACTGTTCAAGTTTTTCGTTTCTTTTGTTACAGTAGCATTGTAGCAGCCTGTCCTGGTTCCTCACCAGGATCTGCTGAGCCCTGAAGCCCATTTGTCGACATGTGTCCGGGAGCTCTAACCACTGAACCGGTCGTAGTTGACCCGGACGACGACCGATCTTGTATGGAATTATTTTTGTTTCGTCTTATGATGGTTGATGATTGTTGGGTACATTTATTCTGACTCCTCAGTAAAGACCTGTCTGGTTTGGGTGGCCCTGCTGGTAAAATGTTACCGCCAGCATAGCTCTTAACCTCATCGGGATACACCAGCTCCACCACTGCAACAAGGTTGCACCGTCGGTGAGGTATTATTATTATTATTATTATTATTATTATTATTATTATTATTATTATTATTTCACAATCACCACAAAATGTGTGATTGGGTCGTATCCAGTAAGAATTAATCGAGGCTTCACTCTTGCCTAATATAGATTCTTCTTTCTCATCTTGATTTTCCTTGGGTGATACTTTGTGTCCACGCGATCTTGCTCTAAAGCTTCTAAGGTACCTGATATTCCTTTCTAATTCGTGATCATGTGAAACACCCAAACACCCACATACATGTTCTTTAATAGTGAGGCTACTAAACCGTGTAAGATGGCCCTAGTAAGTGAGGATTAACCGTGGCTGGGCTATTTCTTATTATAGATCTCATTTTCTTCTTAACGTGTTGTGCATTGGAGGATATTCTGAGCCCTCATGCTCTCCGCTTCTATTTCTAAGCAAGACATATAGCGATGCCACCTACGCACGTGATACATCTTTACTAAATCGCATTCGTGTGAAAAGCACAGGCACCTTTTATCTGCATCATGTTCACAGTGCTGCTGGATCAACAGAAATTCCATTTAAACTGGTGGAATTTTCAAAGAGACGTTGACAAAAAGGATGTAAAATGATATCAATCGTTTAATTAGATGTAGTGGATTTTTGTTAATCAATACAAAGGAAATTTCAGCTTAGGTAATGATCGCGATGAAAGACTAAAACTGACCGAGAGGTCATGTGGGAGTGGGGCAAAAGAGCCGTATGATATAATGAGTAATAATATGATAATTAATAATTATTTATACAGGGTCATTTTTTTCATCATTGCGAAATTAGTGCTATGCCACACCCCCATTTGTTGTTCTGCTTCTAAAACTTCGAAGTGATACGCCACTTCTTCCGTAAGCCAATTGAGTACGCGAGCTGCTGAAGGAAACCGAGATGTTTTGCTGTTGCAAGCTAAAACTTCACCCTACTTTTTACATAGTCATTGAATTAAAGATAAAATAGCATCAAAAGTGGCCTAATGATATTTCTCACATTCTGGTTAACCAATGCATAAAGATGTTCGAAAATCACATGCCAACCAAACATAATAATAATTATATTTCGTCCGGGGGAAATATTTCGTTTGGTTTAAAAACAATAATATTTATTAATGTCTTAAAAGTTTCTGAAAGAGCTATGAAATAAAATACCATGCTTTATCATCTCTTTAACATATGACTCAAATTCAAACGCACTTTACCATATAATTTTTAATTTAATGGTCAGTAGCTAATTACAGTATCTAACATCTGATTTCATGAAGTTGCTTAATAAAAAATTATATCTGCACATTAACAATTTTTTCTTTGTGGAACGCTGACCACTAGGCCACATGCGGTCCCTGATGAAGAGAGCTGAGCATCAGATGTTATTTATACGGTTCAAGTGATTTACACCCTCAGTCTTTAACCTGAAGTGGCTCTGGTTTGATAAAGACGCTCGCTGATCATAATGTTTTGTCACTTCGCTGTATTCTAAATATACTTGTTTCGAATTTACTGTGCAAATCAAATGTAATCAGCATTATTCCATGTATTCACCAGTGTGGGATTGACTTTAAGAAAATGCCAGAAATATATATTAAAATACAGAGCAGTATTGCGAAAAATCATGTACTCAGGCGTCCACTACCACCATATCCATGTACTGAAAACATGTTACGTAGTTGGAAGCAAGTAGTATTTCATAACAATCGATTGTTTCTGCTGTCGTTTGCATGAAAAGTAATATGAACTGCCTTGAGCAAATCATTAGCAGAAGGCTACATCAATATTCTTGACAATCCATTCAAAATGATGAAAGAGCAGAGCAGAGGATTTTAGGAAGGGAGTGTCTGACCCCAGGTCTCAAACAACCCTTAGAAATATAAAGCTAGGAGATTTGGGCTAGAGTGCCCGATAGGAAAGTGACACGGAAGCGAGGTAGAAAGGGGGAGGAAGACGCCCTTATTTATTACCAGGGGGGCCAGTACCCGGGGTCCGACGGCTTAACGTGCCCATCCGACGCACGACGAGTATTTAGTGGATCGAACCTGAGGTTATCTCCATGGCAGTCACGAACGCTGACCATTAGGCCACCCACCGACCCCAAAATGATGAAATTAACTGACACTAGGTTAAATATATAATTATTTGAATAAAATACTAAACATAAAATATGATAGCAGAGTGTATGACGAAATAAATTTAATAAATCATTATATAGCTTTCAATTTATTATCCAAAAAATCTAATCAAATACAATTTCTCCAAGAAGTTTTAAAAAAACAAGTAACAATCTCAGAAGTGAATCCTAACTCCGTTTATTGGGCTTACAATATACAGGTCTCCCTAAAATTAAAATGCCCTTGGTTGCGTATGAAATTATGTCATACGTCAGAGTTGGAACCATTAACCTTTCACCCATATTCATTCGGGATATTTCGATAACTCTCCTCTATCCTGTGAAATTCTCCTACGGTCTCAGTGTCTTTCAAAGATAAATTCACTCCCATACTAATTTCGTTTTCTTGATCCCCAACATATAGGCCCATGAATGAAGTACAATTGTGAATAGATAACTTTTGCACACCATTTGTGAAAAAGAATCTCTGCGATCATCTTTAATAAAGCTTTTGTTGTAGTGGTAAAACGTCAATACCCTTGATGTCGAACAAAAGTGCTGTTACCGTATTACTTGGTGCTTCCTTCAATGGTGCACGTGTAAGAATGATGCGTTTGACAACTCTCGTATGTGCTTCATGACTTTTAGAAACTGGCATTTTGTCTTTTATATGTAGACGGTTTGGACTCCCCTAGGTGGTTTTGGGGAGGAAGAACACTCCTGCATGTTCAGACGCGATGTTGGATGTTACGGGCTGTATCTAGGTATTTCATCCCTACATCATGGTTAAACGTTTTTGGAGATATTTTGCCCCAGAATCATCATCATATTTATTAACCATTATCAATCCACTGCTGGATGAAGGTCTCCCCAGTTTCCTCCACAACATTTTGTATTGTGTCGGTCTCCTCCATGTCACTTCTGCATACTTTCGAATTTCATCCACCCATCTCCCATGTGGTCTTCTTTTGGGTCTTCTCCTGTCCCTTGGAATCTAATCTAAAATTTCGGCTGTCCATCGATGGTCTGTCCTTCTTGCAGTATGTCCTGCCCATTGCCATTTCAGGGATTTAACTCTGATCATGATGTCTTCAACTCAAGTCATTTTTGGGATCCACGAGTTTATCTTCTTATCTCTCCTGGTTACACCAAGAATGCACCTCTCCATGCTTCATTGAGTTGTCTGCAGCCTTTGTATGTCTCTTTTAGTTAAGGTCCACGTCTCTGCACTATACGTAAGAACTGGAAGAATGCATTAATCAAACACTTTTCTTTTAAGACTTAAAGGCATATTGCTCTTGAAAATTATGCTATTTCTTCCAAAAATGAATGTGACCCTCACATGATATCCGCTGTCCAAGATAAACGTGCGTAAATGGACGATGTCATCTCTCTTTCCACTTTATTTTTTAAACAACGCATAGCGACTGAAAAATTGTATTCCGGCACCGCTGGGATCGAACCACAGAACTCTCGATAACTAGTCGAGTGCGTTCGAATTTACGCTACGGCGGCAACAATTCTCAACACCATGCGTGCATTATCAGTCAGCATCTGACTACACTAATACGTATTGATGGTCTCAGCAACTGAGATAGCGTCATCTGGTGGCATTTAACACAACAGCTATTTAATTGTAGCTGATAAATTCAAAGGGTGATAGAAATCGTAAATATATATTCAAATATGTGGAGATAATGTAAATGGACAATGTCATCGCTTTTCCACGTTATTTTTTGAACAACGCATAGCGACTGAAAAATTGTATTCCGGCACCGCTGGGATCGAATCCCAGAACTCTCGATAACTAGTCGAGTGCTTTCGAATTTACGCTACGGCGCCAACAGTTCTCAGCGCCATGCGTGGTTTTTCAGTCAGCATCTGACTACACGAATACGTATTGATGGTCTCAGAAACTGAGATGGCGTCATCCAATTACATTATCTCCACGTATTTGATATATATTAACAATTTATATCGCTCTTTGAATTTATCAGCTACAATTAAATAGCTGTTGTGTTAAATTCCACCAGATGGCCCCATCTCAGTTGCTGAGACCATTAATACCTATTCGTGTAGTCGGATGCTGACTGATAAACCACGCATGGCGCTGAGAATTGTTGGCGCCGTAGCGTTAATTCGAACGCACTCGACTACTTATCGAGAGTTCTAGGGTGCGGTGCCGGAACACAATTTTTCAGTCGCTATGCGTTGTTTAAAAAATAACGTGGAAAGTACGATAACATCGTCCATTTACATTATCTCCACGTATTTGATATATATAAACGAACGTGTCTGTTTTCTCCAGCTTTTCTAAATCAGTCGATAAATCTTCATTTCTTGTAAAAGCACTGAACATCACTTCGGTCTTCTGAAAGTTCATTTTTAATCCAACTTCTTTACTTTGTCAGCAAGTTCCTGGATCATACTCTGCAGCTTTGATGGGGTAGTTGCAAAAATGACTACGTCATCAGCAAAACGAAGGTGGGTTAGATAATCTGCATTAACCTTTATTCCTTTGTTTTCCCAGTTCAGTGATTGAAAGACGTTTTCCAATGTGGTATTAAAGAGCTTCGGAGATGTGGTGTCACCTTGTTCCACTCCCTTTCCTATTTTTATGTGTGTTGTATTTTCAAACAGCCGAATCTTTGCACTTGCATTTTCATAGATGTTATTAATAATATTAATGTATGCATCTTCAATACCGCAGGACTTCAGAGACATTGTAACTGCTGATGTTTTCACCGAATCAAAGGCTTTTTCATAACCGATAAAAGCCATGCACACTCAAAGTTCATATTCACTCGCTCTTTCAAGTAGTTCTCTCAGTACGTGGATATGATCAATTGTGCTGTAGCCACTCCTGAATCCAGCTTGTTCTCTCGGTTGAGCCGAGTCCAGTGTTACCTTCAAACGGTGTGAAAGAACTTTAGTGAAGATTTTATAAACCACTGATAAGAGGCTGATAGGTCTGTAGTTCCTGAGATCCTCAATGTCCCATTTTTTATGTAGTAGGATTATTGTAGCGTTGTTCCAGTTCTTAGGAATCTTCTCTTCATTAAAGCATCGAGTGAAAATTTGGGCGAGTACTGTTTCGATTACTCCACTTGCTTCTTGTATGATGTCTACAGTAATTCCATCTTCTCCTGGAGCTTTTTCCCGCTTCATGTTCTTGATTGCATGTGTAACTTCTGCTGGGAGGACTGGAAGAACTCTTGTACTGGTACCTTTCATGATGTCTGGAGCACATGTATCATCCCTTTCTTA
Source organism: Macrothele yani (assembly GCA_039090855.1). Taxonomy (NCBI): domain Eukaryota; kingdom Metazoa; phylum Arthropoda; class Arachnida; order Araneae; family Macrothelidae; genus Macrothele; species Macrothele yani. The sequence goes on from JAYWMT010000256.1 coordinate 185,174, forward strand.
TAATTTGGAGTACAAAACTTTCACTCTTGTCAGGATTTCGCCTTTATTTCTTGTTACAGAACCATGTTCTTTTCTCAGAGCCAGAATCTGTTTTCTTCCCTTACTGAGATTGCCCTTTGTTATCTTTAGGCTTTGGTTGTTTTCAATTGCTTTCCTCACTAGTTCACAGTTGAATTTCCTTACGTTTTCAGTGATACTTTTTCGTACTATCTTGCATAGCTCTATAAATTCCACTTTGGAAGTAACATCATCTTTAGTTGTCCTCATCTCTCTTTTTTTTGCATCAACATTTTGGTTTTTCTTGATAATTTGTTCACATGCAACTTGTTCTTAGACCCAGCTAATTTTTTTGCTGTTTCCATAAGAGCTTTGGTTACTTTCCTGTTAACTTCAGAAATATCCACTTCATCGGATGTTAGGCTTTCTAAAGCAGAGAATCTCTTCTTCAGTTCCAACTTGAAGGTATTATGGTCTTTTTAAGGTTGGTTATGTCAATACATTTTGTTTCTCTTTTGAGCTTGCCACGTTCGAGTTTAGTGCTGAGGGGCATCTTACGTCTCACCAATCTATGGTCACTACCTGTGTTGAACTTGTTTAGCACACTGCAGTCTTCTATGACGAATTTTTTGTTACACATAGTAAAACCAATTTCAGTTTTCATCCCATTTCGATGTCTCCATGTCCATTTCCTGTGAGGCTTTTTCTTGAAAAAGGAGTTCAAGATGAAAAACCCTTCTGCCTCTGCAAACTTTTCGATATTATTTCCACGCTGGTATCTGTTGCCGTGACCGAATTTACCTACTGAGGTTTCATTCTGTTGCCGTTGCCCTATTTTTGCATTGAAATCTCCCATAATTATCTTCAAGTGCTGATTACCTTTATTATTTAGATGACGAATTTCCTTATAAAATTCTTTAATTTCTTCTTCAGGATGACTTGTGGTGGGTGAATAAGTTTGAATAATCTGAAGCTTGTATCTTCTCGAGAGTTGGATAACGAGTCGTGCAGCTCTGTCAGAGGAACTTTCAACTTCTACAACTTTATCCTTCAGTTTCTTATTTATTATAAATCCAACACCACTATTTCTGCCGGTATCTATCCCACGATAGTAGAAGAGGTGTCCACTTTTCTGTTCAATGAGATCTTCTCCTTTTCTCCTTTACTCTTTTAGCCCGACGATGTCCCACTTGATCCTTTGTAGTTCCTCTTCCAATTCAAGAAGGCTTGAATAAGAAGATAGGGAGCGTCCATTATACGTAGCCAAGGTCAGCATCAGATAGCAGCGTAGTCCGGTCCTCCGGGGATTCTTAGCACCCTCTGCCTTCATGTCGCACTGGCCGCTGCCTTGGCCAGGTACATTCCAGCTGCCGAAGACTGAGGGCAAATATTTAGGTTGTGGAGTCATTTTGGAGGGGTTTGGCCGTAACTCACCACGCCTGCCAAGCGGGTTGGTGAGTGTGGGATAGCATTTTCTCTAATCCCGATGGTATAGTTATACCGCTATTGGCGATCGTCAGAGCCCCTTTAGTGTGAACAGGATGCACCACAAGAAGGAGGGGTTGACATTTGTCAAGGAGAGGGTGTGATGTCACGCATCACCTGACCCCACATCCCTGCACCAGAATAAGAATACTGATATACGTGAAATGAACCCTATGAATCATGGTGCAGGATTATTCAGTCTTCGTTGTACCTATGTTTCTAGAATTTTCAAATATTCTGTGGATTCTAGAGTATATTGCTCTACTTCAGGCGGAACAGAAAGATTCAAGTGTATCTCATTGTAAATGTTATTTCTAATTTCAATATGTTTGAGTAGCAGAATCTTGAAATCATCTATTTTCACGACACTCGAAATCAACTTGTCATGCGAGCTATCTGTTCATCTAACAGCGAAAACTATGTGCACAAGTAATAATGCAATCCATTACAAAACTAAACATATGTCTATCTCGTAAATTGAAATGGACTGATAACTAACTTACTGTATATATGAAGGAGAACATTTAATCATTCAACATTGGCCATTAAAGGTTCAAAACTTCATTTGCTAATGTTTCATATGATGTTTTCATCTTTATAACACCTTCGATATAAACAGAAAAAAACTGATAAAATTATACGTTTTCCTTTTAATGGTTTTTTTAGTGTCTGCCATGCAATTGAACATTAGAAACCCTGTCATTGACTTTTCAGATACTAAAGTTTAAAAGCGTTATGTTTATTTCTGTATAACCATATAGCGCTTAACAAACTCATAAATATTTCCGTTATATTTTTTTTTGTTAGTTTGGGTTTTATCGACCACCAAGTGTGTTTGATATGCTGTCAGCAATAGAGTGTCAAATTCGTGGCCTCTGGTTTCGAGGAACTCATACAAGTCATCAATGACTCACTGTCATTCGAACCAGGACAAGTCTCGGACTATTGTTCAGAAATCAGCGTTCAGACAACCTTGCCACCTAAGCAGATTTTTGCATATAATCACGTATCCATAAAGAAATTTCATAAAACGTTCGTTTTCCGAAAATGTCGTTTTGTTCAAAATATCTGTGTTGAAATCGTTTCTTGTCTGTTCTTTCAAAATATGAGCGTTATGCAAACTTTGCTATCTGAAATCCTTAATCTCAAAATTTTTTACTTAACCACAAAATGTGGAGGAAACCTCGAAAAATGCATATTGGATTTTTCCAAACATGTGGTTTTAAATCAAAATTGATACAATTCCTAGCAAATTTAAAACGCTAGACAGCTACGGAAAAATTTTGCTGTGCAAAATTAAATTGATCTCAATGTCTTTCTGCAGATGGTTTTTGTCATAATACGTGCTCGCAAAAATATTTATAAAGTTATCCTTACAGAAATAAAAAATATGTCAAAAGCAGATACTTTTAAACGTACAAAAGTTGACAGTAATTCTTTTAAAATCATAGGTATTTAAATTTAGCTGAACTTTTTAATGTCATGTTTTTATCCATATCTGAAAGCCTTTAATCACGCTGACATGAAGACATGAAACAGGTGTTCGCTGTTTTGTAAGGGAATATCCCATCGAAGTGGTGATGGTAGGTACTTAGTTATCAAATCCCTGTGTAGACAACGAAAATTCCCGGGAATTCCCTTTTCGGAAACTATTAACTTCACCACGGAAATGCATACTCCAATGCAGATCTCCGCTGCACCACAAAGAATTCCTACGTTTCACCGTGGTGGCATTTTTGCCTGCTCTTAAGTACAACTCATAACTAGGCATAGCTGGCCTCTCACTTGGTAAGTGTTTTCCTACAGCAAGTATTTTCGCCCTTTCTGCGGTTCCGGAAGGAACAACCTTCTTACAAGAATTCGAAGTCCTGTTTTGATGCTCGGGCACTCAGTGTAGACGCTTCCGAATTTTAGCCAAATTGAAAATGTGCACCCGGGGTGCAATGCGACATTGCAACACGATTTTCAGCAGTGTTCGATGTACTTACTGTGTGTTCTGTCACATTAATCCTGCAGCCAACATTCAAATTGCCGTCGATTTACGTCACTGCATCTCTTCTGTTGTATCGTATCATACGGGATGTCCTTTGCTCACACCTAGCGTCCATTACCAGTGGTCGGCCAGAACCTTAACGCAGTTCGTGGTGTTTTCCTCCCTTGACCACTTTTGAAAATGAAAACCACGGCTGACCGTGGACATCCAACAAGGTTTTCGTCCGGTAATAGTATGAGCGAGACCTCTGGCCATTAAAATCGGCATTTGTCAAACTTCCTTAAGTTTCCATCTGAAGAACTTGGATAACACTGATAAAAAGATATTAGTATCTCCTAATACTTATACCGTTTCATGAACTTCACGAGCGCCGTTATTTACCTATTACGATTTGCATAAAGCCGAGCTGGCCATAATGTCTTGGCACTTCTGTGTATGTATGGTACTCGTAGCTTAAAAACATTTGATATAAATGAAGGTTTTGACTTGTTTTTCCTAATTATGTATTCCCAATAAGTACATGTACCTCTGATAACTGTGCGAGCTAAATCCTTTCTCATTGCAATAGTTTTTAAATTTTGCAAAACTTCTAATGCTTTTTATCTGTAGTTCTAACTTTATTCTCTACCTTATGGAGTTCGTCCTCATTTTGATTTCCTGAAACATCTTTCTTTGCAAATTTTAACGAAAAGGCAGATTAAAATGCTTTCTGAGCTGTGTTAATTCCTACCAATCAACCACTTGTACAGACAGTAATATAATATATATAAATATTTCTAAGAAAATACACTGACTACTCTCGACCCTATTTTCTCTGTAACGGAAAGATTATTTTTATAGGGAAATTTTTTATCTTACCTCTCAGTAACATACGGCAAGAAGAGCAATTATTATGATATTTTACCTGAAACATGCGTCCCATTTTATTTAACATAAGATAGTTGAAAATTTCTTATAGGCAGATTTTCTCTTCACAAAGGGACACTTCCAGAGGTATAAATTAAATATTTCTGACCGATTGTTAGAAACTAATTTCGGAAAACATCTTTCTTGCGTTAAATATCCGAAATATAAAATTATTAATCTTGTGTCCTATTTCACTGTTAATCTATCGCTTCATGTCAGTAGTCAGTTCCACGTCGGCTTCTGTGTTACCTGCTTTGTAGCATTTTTCTGTTTCAAATATAAGGGAAGCATATTCATGGATGCCCAGCACTTCCAAACTGTTATGGTTTAGAGAATATCGTGGAATACAAATTAGAATTAAGTATCCTGCTCATTTTTCAGTATGCACAGCAATAAAATGTTTAATTCAGAGCACAGACTCTACATTGACACTGAAGTGCAGTTGAATAAACGAACTTTGCAGCCAATGAAATGGGAACACACTGGGACGTATTGGGCTGGCAAATTAAGAGGTATTTTACATCCTGGTTCGAAATTATTTTGTGTTGTGTCTGAAGTATAAGTCATGGGACATTTCATGACATTCCACAAGTAAAGAAAATGTAAAATACATTTCAACCTAATCGACAATGACCCAGATGAAGAAATTCGGAATAATGAGATGCTTTTAAATCACCCATAGGCGAACGAGATATTAAAAAAATCGTGAGAGTAATACTGTATGTTGCAAATAAGTGTGATTCGCATACACTGTCGACCTTGTGTTGATTTTTGTTGTGAATATGGCCTTCCCGATTTGTTTTTTTAACGAATTCTCAGTCTCAGCAGTAAAAATGAAAGAGCTTTTATTGATTGAATAAATGTAAGTAGTTTCCAAACAATTTAAAGCTTGACTCAAACAACAGCTATATTTGCAATAATAGGAACACAATAGTTTCTTTATTTTGAAATACTGTTTTTCTGGGAGTTCGTTGAATGCAATTAGCATGTCTCTTACTTCAGTTAAAATGAATTTTTCAAAAATACGAAATATAGGTGTCACGCAATGTTTGTATTGTGGATGTTATTTCTATATGAATAGAGGGAGTGTCTCCAATGCGGTTCACTGGTTTAAACAATTATATCTTTGCTCTGCCCAAACTTTTAAAACCAACGCAAACAGAACATTTAAATTTCGGAACCGCCGCTTACTATCATAGTTCCAGCCGAACATAATGCTTTACAGAGAGATTTCTCGGCGATCATTTTTTATAATTTCATCATTTGACGACATATAGATGATTAACGGAACTGATATCAACACTTTTTTGTTATTGTTCCAGAAATATTCGTCTTTTAGTACCAAACATTTATATCAGTAAAAAAAGAGCTGGGTCTTTTTGTCCAATTTATGCCCATGAAACGCTTTTTCACTTTCTTTTATATTTTCTAAAATTTAAAAGAAGTGATTGTCAATTAAACCAAACCCCATAGAAGTAGTTTTGGTTTAGTGGATTTCAGTGTAAAATTCATAACAAATTCTTTGTCCGCTGAATTTCTATGAACGGAGTCTCATGATTTCCAAGGAACGCAGTTTCAGATTAAAACCTTATGTGCTTAACGGCTTAAAAATACTGTGGTTCTGAATTATGTGTCATCATTTTTAATATGATGACCAAAGAAAACATAAACATGAAATAGCATTGAAATCTACTTTTTAACCTTTTTTTGAATTATGACTTTTGACCAAAATGTATGTTAATCCTTTGAAGTAATATTGAAGAACAACGCTGGTCGTAAAAAGGTAGGTTCCACTTTTCTCGAAAAAATACCAAAATATGTATTTCTCCAAATCAAAGTACGAGTTTGAATTTCTAGTGGAAATAAATTCTTCAGTAAATATTAGTTTAATTATTCTTATCAAAACAGCAAGTATTGAGTAAAATACCAAAACTAAAAGTTATTTTTAAAAAATATGAACACAACATTTTAGAATTTCCAGAGCTGAAATTATTAACATAAATAACTTTTTGTTTTACAAAAACGTGAAAATCTCAACTTTGATAAAATTAAATAATTTCCACAAAGCGACAAATATTTGAAGAACAGTGATACATAATGTACATTACTGGCCATTGAAAGGGCAACACTAGGAAAATCGCATCACAGGGGCACGAAATTTGGCAGAAGGGATGAACACTACCGAAAATGTAAATTATTAACCGGCAGAATATACAGAAATCTTGTATGACAGTAATGCCCTTGAAGCCGTTTAAGAAGGACGGACAAGGAGCCAATGTTGAGCATTCGAAGGGTGTTTGCTCGCCGTTCCCCTCCATGGATATCTGCAGGATGCTCCGTCGAAGACAACGGCAGGCCTACCAGTAGAATTCCGACTACAACCGCGGGATAATTTTGGTATATCTGGATTAGGGATAATTACTTCAAGACGTTAATGCTCGCGTGGGATGGCATATTTTCACGGTGGGAAAATGTGGAGACAATCGATAGCGGTGGAACGAACACACCGGGGTGCGGGATCCCACCGGCCTCGTTAAACCACTGAACGGGAGTACCGACTTCTGGTACCTAACGGCTCCGAACAGCCAAATCGACAGAATCTCCAAAATCGCCAAATCTTAATCGAACTGCCAAATATCTGTGAAACTTTGAAACAGTTCGCAATTACGAAATACATACGGAAGAGTGAAGTGAAGAATTCGTCTATAGCCCCATACTGCCACGAAAATAACCATACAATTTTTGTTTAAAAACGCTACGCTTACTTTCAAATCGGATTCGGCTATTAAACTTAATACACTGCTGGCCACCCAAAATGCAACACCAAAAAGGAAGCATCCGATTGGCCTGAAATTCACAGCATGCGTCGCCTGCGAGAGGACATGCAAACGATTAGCATTGCAGGGCATATGCAAATTATGTGCACCCGGCACGCCACCGAGAAACACTGTATCAAGGGTGCACAGAAGGCGGGATGTAGTAGTGGAAGTGTGTTGTGCTGACGAACCTGTGGGTGGGAAGCTTCTGATACCTCACTGCAGAATAGGGCAGTCATTCCAGAACGTTTCGGAGTTCGACAGAGGACGAATAGTGCCTTATCGCGACAGCGGTTTATCGTACCGAGACATCGGCTCCCGAATGGGACGACATCCAGCCACAGTGGGGCTAGTATGCTTTCGGTGGGTGCAGGAGGGACAGACGAGAGGACCGGCATGTTGTGCGGCGGGCATTGGCGGCTCGCACTGCATTATCACGAACGTTAGCGCAGGAACTAGAGTATGTTGCGCAACAACCTGTGTCAGCGCGTACCGTTCGATGTCGTCTGCAGGAGCGGGGACTTGTCGCACTGCGCCCATTGCTCCGTTTACCATTGGCGTTACACCACCGGCGAGTGTGGCGGCCCTGAACCGTTGAACGCCGCACCTGGACTACGGAATGACACGATATTGTTTTCTCCGACAAATTAAGCTTCTTCCTGCAACACTACGATGGTCGGATCCGCGTGTAACTGCACCACGGCGAGATACTGTATCACACCTGCATTATGCATCGCTATACCGTTCCGTCGCTTGCGTTATGGGCTGGGGCGCAATTGGATATGACACACGCACCCCTCTGGTACGCATCGCCGGTACACTCGACAGCTACCGCTACATCTCCGACGTTTTAGAGCCTTTAGTCCTCCCTTACCTGCAGGACCTGCCAGCGGCCAAATTTCAACAGGATAATGCACATCCGCACGTGGCACGCATCGTGCAACAATTCTTCACTGCCCACCAGGTGTCACTGCTGCCGTGGCCCGCCTGTTCTCCCGATATGTCGCCCATCGAACACGTCTGGTCGCTGATCGGCAACCAAGTGGCACGGCAAGCACCACCTGCGGCTACGCCTGATGAACTGTGAACTGGACCGACATACCCCAAGCCCACATCCAAAGCCTCTTTCGTTCGATGCAGAGGCGTGTAGCTGCCGTTCTTGCCAGCCATTGCGCCACACGAACTATTAATGTCTCCGTGTTCCGCACGTCGCACGGGCCTGTATGTTTAATCGTTTCACCTTTGTATCTGTTGTTATGTGTTCAGTAAATCTATCTTTGCTATCTCGTGTCCTTCTTGGTGTTGCAGTTTGGGTAACCAGCAGTGTATATTAGAAGCTTTTCACATATACGGCAACTATTCACGGCTTGTCAAGGACATGACAGTCAATGAGCTACGTTGGACAGCGGAGCTGATTTGGACTGTGCTGCATCTTAACAGAACTGTGATGCTTTCATGACTTAAGGTTTGTTCGTAGCATATATACTGTCTGTCTCTCAAAGTGCTTCAATTTTATCATTTCCACCCTCATCTCTTGTGTTACCTCTTGTGCTCTGGTTGCAGCTATTTGAATGGGACTTTGCTTTTCACGTGTGGAAAAATGTGCATAGAATTTGTAATCTGAGTAATGTATGAAAAATACATCTCATTTGTTTAACAGTTTCATCGCATTACGATTGACCCTATTTATATGGTTATAATATAATATTTGTTTAATTTACATTGATACGTTTGCCTACAATACATGCATTAAATTTTCGGTAGTGTTCGTGCTATTACTCTTGCACACGGGTTACCGTTCTTCTGTTGGAGCGAAAGTAAATCTGTTCGACAGCGCAGAAAATAGAAGATTCGTGGGAAATTCTCTCAAAGTGTATCCTTCTCCTTAAGCTGCAGTTACAGGGGACATAATTACAAGTGAACGTCCCTCGGTTTACTCTTTTAAATAGAATTTCTAAAACTTGGTTTATTTTTTATCTCACAAATGTTGTACTTTAAACGTTTTGAAAGATCTTAAACCTTTGACGGCCTGAAATAAAGTGCGTTGATGTAAGTGAAATTGGATGATATCATCTGGAATGAATTTATGTACCTTCTAAGAAATTGGCCGTACGCGGAAAGAGTGAGTGAAGTTACGAATCAGAAAGCTTTGGTTTCCCCTTAGCTTTGTTATTCAGGTAATTTTGGAATAGGACTGACACTGAACCTTCCGGACTGATTACCGTCTGATATAATAAATATGCTCATTATTCCATCATTAGATTCATCGTCATATAACTAGGACACTGAACATAAGGAAGGAGGAAGAAATATTTAGGTAACTTTGTTTTATCCAGGACATGATGTTCGTGTCAGAAAGGTTTTCTCTCTGCAATGATACCTTGGTTCATGGAGCAAGAAAGGAGAACACTAGAATGGAGTATCTCTAATCCGCGACAGGATTAGATCTGTACTGCTGAAAGAAGATAGGAAATGAAATGCTTTGCCGTTGCTCTGGAAATACCTGCTCACTATATGAACATTAGTGTTTCGGAAAGCAGAAATGTTTTTCGAACATTTCGTTCAGGTATATACGCAAGGTAAAAAACTATTATTTATACGTAAATATTGTTCTGAAGCCTTTGATTTTGAATTTTACCCAATGTTTTAGTGAATTATTGCAATAAGAAATTTTATGAAAATTAATCGAATGGGTTGGTAAACATTTGGGGATATAAGATATTTACAATAACACCTTTAGTAAAGGCCATGGAAACTATGTTGTGTGGAAGTTATGAACACTCCAGATCGTAATGATGAGATGTTATTATGAAAGACGGGAGCGTTGGTGCTCGTTCATTCGGCCTACTTAGAACCCTGTTTTTTTTTTCACTCTTTCTAGTAATAATATGCAGTTATTGAATTAGTTACATAAGGTAGATAATTTAAGTATTTGGAAACTGTAGCTCTCGAGAGTCATCATTCTAGCCTCTATAGTCTTCGAATTGCCTTTCAATGAATTTTTCTTCAGCTGTTAGAAAACATTGGTTTTAATGTATTTATTACTATGTCCGACGTTAAATTTTTACTACTTATTATTTGCTACGAGACATCTAACAGATTCTTGTTGAAGTCTTTGTGATTTGAAAAATCCAACTATATCATCATTAAAATAAAATCATATCAAAATATTTAGTTTGAGAATAAGATAAAGACAAAACAAAACAGCATATGTTGCACATAAAATGATTTAAAAGTAGTGCAAGGCATAATCGATTGAATTCAAAAATGGAAAGGCTGTAGTCAATAAGTTCATTGGAAATAATAATTCAAATAAGTTTAAGGTTTAGAATTGACCGACCAGTTGATGGCGTAATATGTTCACAGCCGTTTTCCGTTTTTGACAAATGGAAGTGTTCCTTTCAAATGATCATTCGAATTATACCGAATTTTACAATTTACTTGAGTTACTTTTGCCTAGGTTCACCTATTTCAAGAAAAAGTTGGCGTGTTTCTTTCATTTATAGCAACGGATTCCTTATTTCGGAATATGTGTCGGTAAATTTATAAAATTAGAAATCATTCGAATGATTATTTCGAATGAAAACTTTTGAACACACTTTTATTTATCTTTGGTTAATCGTTTTAAGATAAATTTTATGTATGTGTGGAATCTTATTGTCAATTTAACTGAAAATTCCAGCTTATTTGAATGTTTTTTCTATGGACACGTTATGTTTAATCTCTGGCTGCATACTGTACGAAAACGTTTCAGTGAGTTTCAAATCTATTAAATTCCTTATGTGTAAAATCACTGGATATGACTTCTCTAAGTGATATATTGATTTGTCAAGTGAATATATATATATATATATATATATATATATATATATATATATATATATATATAACTGAAAACAGTAAATTTATGTTCCTGGAAAAGTAGATTTCGGTGCTTGAAGAAAGAAACATAAGTACTGATTTTTTCCACTTCGAATCAATATTGCACCAAATTTTAAATCGGCATCATTTTTGTTTTTAGAAAAATAGTTCCGAATTCTGTGGAAATATCTTTTGGAGTCATGCGTATCCTTCTAATAATGTATTTGCGCTATTCATTCACGAAATATATGTATTATTAAATATGATGTTTCAGTTTTCCTAATATCCAATGCCATAAAATTGGTTAATTGCACCAGCAAATGCTTGAATGATTTGTTGGATACATTTTTTGCATTTCTTTCGATGTCAAAGTTTAGCGCACGTCCCTGAGATGCGATGCGCCCTGCAGTTGCAAATTATTTGGAGATTCAATGAAACTTCGGACGTATAAGATTTAAACTTTATGGATCAGATATGTGCACTTTCGAACGTCGCAAAGAAAATGAGTCTACCAATGAAGCAAACACTCTTGAAATCCCATTCTACCAATGAAGCAAACCTCTTAAAATCACATTCATTGAAGTAATTTACAGTCAAGGTTTGAAGTAAAGTGTTTAAATATGTTTAGCATTAGCAGCTTCCCAGGATCGCGACATTCCGCTTACTTAGATTAATTTATAAAATTTCTCCTCTTCAGAGTTCAATTTGAATGTCGCTTTGTAGACTGCAATTAACATTTAACATTACTGTGAGGTTTCAAACAGAAATCCATGAATTTTTAAATAGCACAGTATGATTTCTATAGGAAATCGATTGATTTGTCAAGTACATATCTCAGAAATCCACAAATTTCTGTTCCAAATTGTTCTTATTTTCTGTCACTCATTTGGATGATGTACGAGACTAGAACAATGTAGATATTGTTGGATATAACCGTTCTTTTGTATCTAAACCAGGACAGTCGGAAGTAACTTTCATTGAAATGATCTAAAAAATATTTTAAATATTGTTTTTAAGTTACTTTCTCCTGCTTGTTGAATCTGTTATACAGGGGTACTTATAGGCACGTTTAATAACGTTCTGATAAATATTCAATACGTGCCTGTGTTCCAAAGAATTCATATCAAATTATACGTCTTTCCGTGGGGATCAAAGATTTTTTCTGTAACGTAATCTGTAATCGCATGAGCTGTAAGCAGATACATTCTTAATGATCCGGTTTTCTTTTATTCTGGGAACATTTCTGCTCCTTTCTCAGGTATGACCTTAGGCATCGAATACACATGAAGAACCTTACAAATTCGTTTCTTATACTTTATTTATTGAAGAATTACTTTATTTATTGAAGATTTACTTTATTTATTGAAGATTTACTGAAAATCTTGCGACCTCAACGAGCTTAACAATGTAAAAAGAAATTTGAATTTTTCAGTTATGTTTTTTTTTCAAATTGAATTTAAAATGTTTGCTGTGTCTAAAATCCAAGTGTGTAAAACGATGGTAAAGGTTGTATATGAAAACAGTTGTTGAAAGTTGAATAACGTTTTATAATACACGGAGTAGGATCCAAAATCTTCCGGACTGCGACTCACGGCCAAGTACATGTATCGCATACCCACGGTGATTATTGGATTACGTTAGGTTATTGTCAACCCACACAGGGAAATTTGTTTCGGTGAGCAACTTACACAATTCATTTAGGTATTGTGAGCAACTTACGAAGTGTTCGGTGGTTGATGAACTATGGCGCTTTTTTTGTTTTTTTTAGCAGCGTAAACATTAAATTTTGTGTTCGTTTTGGGGAAATGATGAAGCAAGGTTTTGATGAAGCAGGGTGTTTTCGCCATACAGTTCCGAAATGGTGAAGCAAGTTTATGGTGAAAACACCCTGTCGCGATCACAAACATCCGATTGATATTGTTGCTTAAGAGAAAGCAGACAGGACGTAGAAGACGACGATGAATAAAGCGGGGGGGGGGGGGGACCAGTGACTGCTGGCATGGTTACAACATTGCGAAAGTTTCGGCCGTCGTATCCGCCAACAGAAAACAGACGTTCGACCAAATAGCAGCAGCAAATTCAACGGATACTAATAGATTATCTGAAGAAGCACCAAATGTGTCTACACATCGTCTCACGCATGGTAACTGAAGATCAGTTGGCCGCACGGATTGAAATGGCCGGCGATCTCGTTCACAGTTTCGTGATCTAAGATGCACAATTTTTAGAAGAATCCTAACGGGGACAAAAAATGTTGCTTGCTGATCGACACGCAGAATCAGCGACCATGTGCTACGTAAAAATTGCCATCTTTTCCACACAGGCAAAAATTCCGCCCAAGTCCCAACAAAGGCAAGAACTTAATAGAGGTCTGCTTCGACGTACAGGCTAATGTTCAATTTGAATTAATCACTGAATAATATACTCTCAATAAGGAGCCCTATGTGCACATCATGCAAAGTCTGCATCCGCAAGAAAAGGCCTCAACTGTGGACAGTATGTAAGCTAACTGAAAACCATTTCCTGCACGGTCAACCCGCGGAATCCGCAAGGATAAGCAAAACTCACTCAAAGATTTTATCGTGAAGGCGTTCAGCGAGCAATTCCGCAAGGATCCGGTAGTCCTATCTTATGCTTTGTTTGGTTGTTTTCAACTGCTTTCCTCACTAGTTCACAGTTGAATTTCCTTACGTCTTCAGTGATACGTTTTCGTACTGTCTTGCATAGCTCTATATATTCCACTTTGGAAGTCACATCTCCTTTATTTGTTCTCATCTCTCTTCTTTTTTGCATCAATATTTTGGTTTTTTCTGATAATTTGTTCACACGCAACTTGTTCTTAGACCCAGCTAATTTTGTTGCTGTTTCCATAAGAGCTTTGGTTACTTTTCTGTTAACTTCAGAAATATCCACTTCTTCCGATGTTAGGCCTTCTCAAGCAGAAGATCTGCTCTTCAGTTCCAACTTGAAGGTATTATGGTGTTTCTTAAGGTTGGTTATTTCAATGCATTTTGTTTGCCTTTTGAGCTTGCCACGTTCAAGTTTAGTGTTGAGATGCATCCTACATCTCACCAATCTAGGGTCACTACCGGCGTTTAATTTGTTTAGCACACTGCAGTCTTCGATGGCGAATTTTTTGTTACACATAGTAAAATCAATTACATTGTCGTCCCATTTAGATGTCTCGATGTCCATTTCCTGTGTGGCTTTTTCTTGAAAAAAGAGTTCATGATGAAAAACCCTTGTGCCTGTGCAAACTCTACGAGAGTATTTCCACTTTGGTTTCTGTGGCCGTGACCGAATTTATTTACTGAAATTTCATTCTGTTGCTGTAGCCATATTTTTGCATTGAAATCTCCCATAATTATCTTCAAATGCTTCTTGTCTTTATTATTTAGATGACCAATTTCCTCGTAAAATTCTTCAGTTTCTTCTTCAGGATGACTTGTGGTGGGTGCATAAGTTTTAATAATCTGTGCCTGGTATCTTCTCGAGAGTTGGATAACGAGTCGTGCAGCTCTGTCAGAGGAACTTTCAACTTCTACAACTTTATCCTTCAGTTTCTTGTTTACTATAAATTCAACACCACTAGTTCTGCCAGTATCTGTCCCAAGATAGTAGAAGAGATCTTCACTTTTCATTTCAATTTAACGTTGACAGACAGCAGGAATTCGTTCCGTGTCACCTTCTGTTAACTTTCATTGGGATTTTTTTACTGGGAGTTTAACGGCACCGTGAGCAACTAAATAGGCTAAAATAGACGAATGTTTATGCTTAGTTAGTCATGGAATAAAAGATTTCCATCCAAAGCACAATTAAAATAATAATAAAAGTTAAAAAGAACACACACAAAAAGTGTAAATGACAAAGTAAAACAACATAAGATATTTCGATCCCTCTTGGGATCATCCTCAGATGTGCTGGTGAATTAGTGTTTCCAACCTTTAAATAACAGAAGTGCAGGGTGCCAGGATTCAATTTGTGCGTTCACTGCGAATGCCTGGGTCATTCACGGGAGTACCCGGGTAGCCGAGTGAGTGGCTATGTCATCTGGTATTAAGGTATTCTGAAAGTTGTTGTCATTCTGAGTATCATTTGATTCTTTGGCACGATATTTTTCAAGGATTGGGGATATTCATTGCTAGATAGTCCTTGCAACATTGATTACTCTTGATCAATATCTTCAAACTCTCAGCAAAAATCAATGAGGTTTTGTTCCATGGTGTTGGAACGATGGAAGCTTTCTTCCAAGCTGGATAATTAGAGCCTTTGTTGGTGAGGATTGATAATGCAGTCTTAGTCTTGGTGTCATATATATGTTCTTTTACTCTAATATCTAAAGTCCTCTGGGTGGATCCTATATAAGTGAGAGGTGTAGCTTCTGGCTCAGTACTGTAAGGAGGTATGCTTTACACTCCATGACGGGATCCCTGTTTGATTTGATCACGGTCGTTACGAATAATGGAATAGGTATTTGATGTTCTGAGGCCAAAATCGATTTTATGACGGTGACACAAGTTTTTCATATTTCGAGAAACATGTGGGTCATAGCACATAGACCAAACAAATTTCTTATTCCTAATTTCTCTCTCGAGGGTACAAGGTTGAGTTTCTAAGTCTTTTATAAACAGAATCTACCAAATAATCTTCGTAGCCATGGTTTCTGGCGATTTCTTTTATTTTTGCAATCTCTTGTTTTTTTAATTGGTTCCTGGAGGAGTGTGTGATGGCTCGTTGTATCGTGAATCAAATGACTGCAAGTTTGTGACTTAAAGGGTGCATGATGCTAGGGACAGACATAGGCTTCCTGTAAACTGAGGTTTGAAAAGTATGATTTGTACTGATTTTGGTTAGTAAGATGTCAAAAAATGGTAAGACTCCCTCTGACTCCAGTTCAGTTCCAACGTAAAATTCACTGATGGATTTAATAAAGACATGAACTCCTTAAGGTTCAGTAACTCTTCTTCAGTACCCAAACAAAAAAACCAAAATGTCATCGACATACGTCAAATCGCTTGGTATCTTTCAACGTGATACCAAGCGATTCAGGGTGGAGATCTGCACTGATGGCAAGCGATCTGCAGATACATAACTTCCCCTCATCCTGAAACACCTGGAGCCAGGAACCACGATCATGACGGATCAGTGGGAATGCATATCGGAACCTGCAAAGCTGTGTCTACGACCATTTCATCGTCAACCACTCCCTCAACTTCATTGACCCTTCGTAATTGCTCAACTTCATTGACCCTTCGTAATTGCTCAACTTCATTGACCCTTCGTAATTGCTCCACTTCATTGACCCTTCGTAATTGCTCAACTTCATTGAGCAATTGGCGTTCCCTGAACATAAACTAACACAGGGGACTACAAAATGTGCTTAGCAGACCATATTCTGGAATATTTGTTCGGAAGGAATTGCCGTATTTCCTCTAAACATTTCTTTGAAGTCCTGATTCGTGCGATCAGGCAGTTCCTCCCTGGCAGATAAAACTTTTCTTGATTTAATTCTGCTAGCTAGACAGCTTCATATTCATGAGGAAAGACAATTGTTCCGTCAAAATAAATATTTCACACATATGCCACAATCAACATTGAAACGGTCCTTTTAAGGGCCACCATTAATCTATATTATTCACTCCCTTTGACACTTTCACAACGTAACGATAGGCTTAACAATGTAGTGATAACGTGTCGCTGTCTTTCGTCTTTTTGAAAACTATTTCTGGACCGAACGCGGATGGCTTAAAACACGAAGTAAGTTAAATAATGGAACAGGCAGATAAATATATTTCTCTTTCTTCCGGCATTACAGAGGCCATTGAATCAAATAACCACATCAGTGTTAAAGAAAGATTTGCGTTGTGGCCTATATAGTGCTGATACTGATCTTTAAAAAATCTGAATCAACAGGTCCGTTCTCATGATTACAGGATTAACGTTTCAATAATTCTGAGTGTCTGGGGATCTTTTTCTTTTGAAAATGTTGTTTGACGACCACAAAATTTAGGTGGGCCATTTAGGTTGATTTCCGTCGTGATTATAATGCATTACCTCGTGGAATTTTCAGAATTAACAAATGCAAAATCTTTCCAATTCGAATTACGCTCGAACATTACATTACGCTAAGAAGCTTTTCATTTAAATATGCGCTTTAACAAGCGTTTCTATAATGTTATGTTAACTCCAATTTTAGACTTAAAATCTTGTTGTAATTTATAAAAATATTTCTAATTTTTGTGAATAAAAACTGCAAATAAAAATGCACCACAGTTCTTCGATAGGAGCATTTTCTTTTTAGTGGCATTTCTCTTTGGATTATTCTTTAAATATTAATATGATTGTATTTTTATTCTAGAATTACTCCTTTGATAATTTAGTTCAGGGGTGGAGAACCTGCGGCCTTTTGCGTGAATCCAAATTTTGGAGAACGAATCATTTTATTTTTATTAATATATTTTTGTTTGTCTTTTATTATTTTTATTTCTAATTTAAAATGACCGTATTAAAATATCAAAGAGTAAAAGAAGATTGAACCAAATAATGATCCCCGACTAACGGCCACAATTAAAACGTTAATAAGTCAAAAGGGCTATTTTGGCACCTGCTACGCTCATGATTTCGTTCCACGACTCCTAAAGAACTTCAGACGGAATTGATTGAGGTCTTAGAAGATTACCTTTAAAAATCCTTATTTGACGCTAAGGTGGATCCGTTTGAAATACGGGAAATGCAATAGAATACCCATGCGTTCGGCAACATGCACGAAAATTGCTTTCTTGCTTTTCAACCACTTATTGCTGCGAATTTACATTCTCCCACCTAACCCAAATCAAGACAATCTAAAACTCAAAAATGACGGATACCCATCTGCAGGATCAGCTAAAAGTGCGGACCTCCATGTTGCAACAAATTGTTCCCTCAAAAAGCAGTAACAACCAAGTTATTAAAAGGTTAGTTAACTTTATAATTCGCATTTTTTTATTTTTATTTTTTAAAGTAAGTTAGCACATAGGAAGATTTTTACCAAATTATGTATATAACGAATTCCGCGATTTTACGTGCATTTTTAATGGTCCGAACGGACCCACATTGAAATTAATTCTTCGGTATTTCCGATTTAACGAACACATTTCCTCAATTTAGCGAAAAAAGATGTGTTTATATTTTTTAAACCACCAACCTGTGTTAACCACAATTTTCTTCTTAAAAGAAGAGAGAACCCCGCGTAACAGGAAAATTTTACTTATGCCATTAACTAGCGCTTCAAAGAACACCATCTACGATAAAGCTTGACGGAATCATAAATCAGTTCGCCTTTCCTCCGAATATCAACCGTAAGCTTCTTACAGGAGGAAGCAAATGACCAACAAGTTCCAAAGGAGAGCAACGTTTTCTTGCATGGGCAGAGACATAACATGATCTATAGAGTTCTCTCCGGCGAAAAGCAAAAGTCTTGATTCCGTGACAGCACAAAGGTGGAAAAATGAACAGCTGCCACAATTTTTTTATGTCTACATGGAGTGTGATATTCTTAATTCTGATGAAACTGGATAGTTTTACAACGTGCAGCCAGATAAAACGCTATGTTTTAAAAATGTCACCTGCAATTGAGAAAATAATTCGAAAGACAGAATATCACTGTTCTTCTAGCTGCCAATGGAGACGGGTCAGAAAAATTTCTAACATTAGTTATAAGCAAATCTGCTAAACCAAGTTGCGTCAAGCATGTGAAATATTTGCCCACCAAATATGAAGGAAACAAAATGCCGTGCGTTGCTCCAGCTTTATTCAAAAATTATGTAGAGCCTTGGATACTCAGGTGCAGACAAAAAAAGAAAGAAAAGTCCACTTTTTCATTGATCAGTGTTCTGCGCATCCTCAGGTAAACAATCTGAAAAATGTTCAAGTCATTTTTTTCTCGGCAAATTGTACTAGTCAATTTCAACCGCTGTATCTGGGTGTCATTAGGTCTTTTCAAACCCATTATCAAAAGTTTCTCATGTGAAAAGTACTTTCTGTTATTGATGCAAAGGATGATGCATCTAAAGTTAAAATTCTCGATGCAAAGCATTTCGTGCGATAATCGTGGAATGCTGTTTCGACCATTACCTTCTCTGGTTGTGAGCAAGAAAGTGAGTCCGTTACAGAAAATTTCAGCTGATAATTTTACAAAGACGATTATGCGGAATGGAATGAAATTGCCACATCACGTATTGTGTTTCCAATTATGTTGATTGTGACGCAAATGTGCATACCTGCCAAATGGGATCCCTTGATGATACTATGAATTTATAGGTAGGGATAAATGCATCACATTCTGATGAAGAAGATGAAGCAGAACTGAAATTTAGCTGCTTTAGTGCTGCTGCTAACAGTATAGAATGTGCAAAAAACTACTTGATGAACTTTGATATAAATTATGATATTTTTTACGCACTACATAAATTGAAACTGCAATTTATAAAGCTAAACATTCAGAAAAATGATAAGAATCTTCTCTAAAACATTTATTTTTTACAGTGTAAAAATGTAATCAACACATAATTTGTTTTTACAAGTCAATTAGTACTAATTCAAGTTTTCATGCGGTTTATAATTCGGAAAAAAATGATTATAAAAACATTTTCTCGAATTTATTAACTAAGCTTAAATTGTGATGTTACAAATTGAAGTCCAATTGCTAAGAATTAAGAAATTTAATATGCAAAGTAAATGTGAACGTAATACAAAATTTTGATAATAAATTTCGTTATTAAAAATAATATACGTAATTTAAATTTCACTGAAAAAAGAGACTGCTTACGTATTCTGTTATGAACACTAGCCTAATAACTTGAATGTTTCCTTCGAAACGATTTAGCGAATTCACCGATTTTATGTACAAGACTGTTTGTCCCTTGAAATTCGTTAAATCGAGTTCCCCACCTCTTATTTAGTTTGTTCAGTTGATAAATTTAACACATTGTTTCTTCTTCCGATAAAATGTATGTTGATATAACATATCGATGCATCGAAAGTAAACGTAAGTTGAGGGACATTGTTTGACTGTTTGTTTCCATCTCATAATAATTAATGAGAGCTGTACACAGCAGAGGACGAACAGATGCTATGACATTTAGCATCGTCAGCAGAATATAAAGCAAGTTCCCGTCAGTAAAATGGGATTTAAGAATTAAAACTATGGAACAAATGTAAGTGACATTTTACAGAGGTTTCCTTTACTGTATTTCGTGCTGCAATGTACCTCGTAACATTTCGCACTTTATCTCGAGTTATTCGTTTCGATATTAAATCCAGTCATAAAGAAAGAAGGTGCATGGATAAACTTACTGCTGTGCGCGAGATCTGGGAAGAGTGGGTATAAATTCTAACAAAATTATACTATCCTGATGAAAATGTTACTGTACATGAGCAATAAGTTACATTTTGCGGCGGATGCACTTCCGAGCAGTATTCCCAGTAAACCTGCTAAATATAAAATTAAAATCTGAACGTTTTGTGACAGTAAAACTTCCGATGTTCTGCAGACAAAAATACACTGCTGGCCACCCAAAATGCAACACCAAGAAGGAAGCATCCGATTGGCCTGAAATTCGCAGCATGCGTCGCCCGCGAGAGGACATGCAAACGATTACACATTGCAGGGCATATGCAAATCATGTTCGCCAGGCACGCTACCGAGAAGCACTATACGAAGGGTGCACAGAAGGCGGGGTGTAATTTGTGGAAGTGTGTTGTGCTGCCAGACCTGTGCGTGGGAAGCTTTCTTATGCCTCGTCGCAGAATACGGCAGTCATTCCAGCACGTTTCGGAGTTCGATAGAGGACGAATAGTCGCGTATCGTGACAGAGGTTTATCGTACAGAGATATCGGCACTCGTGTGGGAAGACATCCAGTCACAGTGAGGTGAGTATGAACTCGATGGGCGCAAGAGTGACGGACTGACCGACGTGAGGGATTGCCGCAGCCACGGAACACCACCGAACGAGAGGACCGGCATGTTGTGCGGAGAGCATTGACGGCTCGCACCTCCACATCACCAACGTTAGCGCAGGAATTAGGGTGTGTTGCGCAACAACATGTGTCAGCTCGTCCGGTTCGACGTTTTCTACAGGAGCGGGGACTTGTCGCACGGTGCCCTTTGCTCCGATTACCATTGACGTTACACCACCGGCGAGTGCGGCGGCAGTGGGCCGTTGAACGCCGGACATGGACTACGGAATGACACGACATTGTCTTCTCCGACGAATCCCGCTTCTGTCTGCAACACTACGATGGTAGGATCCGCGTGTGGCGGCACCGCGGTGAGAGACTATATGACGCCTGTATTATGCATCGCCATACCGGTTCGTCGCCTGGCGTTATGGTTTCCGGCGCAATTGGATATGACACCCGCACCCCTCTGGTACGCATTGCCGGTACACTCAAGAGCCACCGCCACATCTCAAACGTTTTGGAGCCTGTAGTCCTCCCTTAACTGCAAGACATGCCAGCGGCCATGTTTCAACAGGACAATGGGCGCCCGTACGTGGCACGCATCGTGCAACAATTCTTCACGGCCCATCAGGTGTCAGTGCGGCCGTGACCCACCTGATCTCCCGATATGTCACCCATCGAACACGTCTGGTCGCTTATCGGCAACCGTGTGGCCCGGCAAGCATCACCCGCAGCTACGCCTGATGAACTGTGGCAACGTATGGAAGCAGCCTGGACCGACATAACCCAAGCCCACATCTAAAGCCTCTTTCGTTCGATGCCGCGACGTGTAGCAGCCGTTATCGCCATCCATGGGGGCCACACGAACTACTGATGTCTTCGTGTTCCTCAAGTCGTATGGACCTGTAAGCTCAATCGTTTCATCTTTGTATCTGTTGTTATGTGTCCAGTAAATCTGGCTTTGCTATCTCTTGTCCTTCTTGGTGTTGTATTTTGGGTGGCTATCAGTGCTAATACTGAAAAGAACCAGGATTAATTAAGGGAAAAATCATTGGAATATGATAATCTTTTAATGAACAAACAGTGTCACTGTTGTTCTCAACCTCTTCCCTGAACAGAGAAGTTAATATATCGAATTTCTATAGTAATCTTCTTAGACATCAACCCAAAGAAAGTCAACGAGTGAGGACATGTTTCAGAACCTTTCTGATTTCTATGTCATGCATTGATCGAAAATGTTTGTGTTTAATTTTCAGTTCTGAACTTCTTTCCAAGTAATAATATATGTCGATCAAATATTCATGAACTTTATCGGGAAAACATTTTTCACCTTTCTCTGCAGCCAAATTTTTGAAATGGCAAGTGCACTTGATGACAACCAAATGATTCTTCTGGCCTTTCAAAGTACCTGAAACTCCTGTTTTTATACCCACCATGACAAGAGCCCCAAGGGTTAAACAATATTGTAATATGTAATGGAATACCATGTTTATGTAGAGTATCCAAAATGAGATGAGAATCCAGTATCATCCGCATCTAACACAGGTACTGGCAACAACGTACTTTCGATTTACAGGTTCTGTTCATTGTAATAAGTTACTAGGAGTGGAAATAATTTACAATCACTTTTGTTGTTCCCATCTTTTGCGATAGAAAACGGCCCTTTTTTTAATAAGGCAACAAGATATTATTTTTCCATCTCACCCATTTTGCCAATAATCGCTGTTGTCTTGGTTATTGCAGCACTATATTTGTTTGCAATATCGCTGACAGGGAACATTTTTCGAATTATACTGCTTTTTGAACTGTACAGGTGATTGAATGATTATGCTTTGGGTTTTCTTGTACCATACAAAATGCCGTAAAATACGTCTCTGCACGTATGACACTGTCAACTTGAGCTTTTTACCTGGGCAAAATCCAGGTGTTTGTCCTTTCAAGTGTTTCAGAATATCACTCCTTCCACCATGAAGAACAGACATTTCAGAGCGGTAATCTGTACAAAACCCATACGCAGTTCCCTTTCTAGAAGCAATAATAGACAGATAATCTTGAGTGTAGGACTTGTTAAAACTTGTCGCATATTTTAATTTCGACGGTGCAATATGTCCAGAGTGTACGTAGTAACGAAATCGTGAAACAAAAACAAACCAGTCAAAACAATGTTGTTGCCAGCCACTAAAAGTTCTGGAGTTAAAAAAAAAAAAAAAAAAATCAGCGATGGTCTCCCACTTCGTGGTTTGTCTTCAATGCTGGTTTCCCCTTCTATAAACTTCTTCATGCATCTGTACACATTGGTTTTGTGAATGGTGTCATCTCCGTAAACATTCTGTAGCCTTCTGTGTTTGTTGGTTAGCCGCCACACTTCCTTCGTGAAAAACTTAATGATGGCACGTTTTTTCTCATTGGAATTTATTTTTTACGTGCAATGAAGAAGTGTTACTATAGATAAAGCGTTTCCCTAACAACACATGCAATTTGAACGACCTCTTCCGGTAAATAAAAAAGGTATGCCGACTTTTGTATTACTTTCGGTAAAACACTTGTATTACAATTCGCGTGTTTTGAAAAACTTTACTTAGATTAATTACAGGGTAACTTGAAACATATATGCTTCTATTATGGCAAGACAGGATCGAATTCAGATGTTACGAAGAAATTATAAATATGAAATCGAATTAATATTGATTACCTCTTGGCTTGCCGATCTTTCCGCCTTGATTCCTTTCTTTCACACTTTCAAGATGGAACCGTTCTTTAAATGATGTCTTGTGCCCGCAATCAGACCTCTTTCGTATATATCCTAAAATCCGGATCTTTGAAGTTAATTAAACTTCGATGTTATTTATTAAATACCTGGAAACTATATATTATCTACATACTTTCTATGTAGATCGTCATCTTGCGTTTCTAAAGAGTGAGATGTCGCTTATAGAATAAGATAGAAAAACTTTTATGCTCCCGTAACACAGAAAATGTCCTTTTAAATGTTATTTCAAAAGGAAAACTAAAATAAGGCTTGTGCTTAAGGTTTTGAATTTGGCGAATTCTTGTGTCGTTTCGGGGAGACTCCAACTAAGTCTTATTCTGTAAATTAGGCAATCAGTGATTCGTTCAAAATAACGTACTTGGTCCTTTATCTTTCTATCATAAATGGTTACCTCTTATTCATTTCTATGGCAAAGAACTGAGTACATTCGTTAAAGTAGATGCATGGATCTTCTGTATAATCAACTGTATTTTGTAATTATCGGAATGCGCATGCTAACCGTGTTTGGGTTTTCCTGTACCATACAGAATTACTGAGATTCACACGAAATTTATTATATTTAAAAGCTAGTAGTGGTTTTTAGAAATTCCAAGTGTTCCAACATTTACAAAATTTACATTGTAGGAAAGAGTAAAACCATGTTTATGCATATTTTTATATTTGAATGATATTACTAAATCCCTAAAATCAGTATTTTGTGGAAAATATCCAGAGCAGCAGTATGTCTTCATAAATAGTGAATTCTCTTATGGGAAAAATTTGAGCCGAACTGCTTTTCTAGCCCAAGCGACAAGTTTTCAAGCAGCAAACTAAATTGGATTTGGTGCAAGTAAAGATAATATACCTTACAGCTATATCCGTGAGTGGTAGCCCTTCTAATTGTACAGAGTTTTTCCAGAACGCAACTAGTACATTTGCATCGTTTCATCTTTTCTGCATCTGTAGCCTAAAATTACGGTTCTTCTCCCAGAATTTTCAACATTGACTTGGGTTTTGTTTTCTAGGAAATACTCTCAGCTGCGTATTCTGCTGTTATCCATACGTTCATAAGCTTTTTAAATGATGTGGTTCTTTCTATTTCATGCATGTGTGAGGTGTTGTCACACCCTTCAACAGTATGAAGCAAAATCAAATGCTTGGGCACATTTGGACATAAATATTTGGAATCAACCATATACCATTGGACAGAGAGTGCTACTTTTGTAATTAAATGTAACTTCGAGACGGCAAAAAGACATGAGAGTCTCAAGAATAGTTCAACAGCAGGATCAGAGAATCGCTGTCTTCTTCCACTAATACTGATTTAATCAGTTTCGAAAATACGTTCTTGTACCATGTCACTATCAGCATCACACTTTGCATAAAACATTATACAGCTTTGGCGGACGATATGATATCTTATGAGAAGTTACAATATAGTTTATTCAACGCATTATTTTTTTTGTTGGAGGTTTAATGACCACCGTGAGAAACTCAGTGGGCTATAAGCAGTCGCCCGTCCCTAATTTAGGGTTACTGGTTACAGGGAAAGGAGGGAGCCAGTGCCGTAAGACAAACACAAACATCCATGTTTCACTGCAATTCGTACTCGGACCCCTTTCAGACGAATGATCATAAGCCATCGCTTAGACCACTGCGCCACCCGGGAGGCCAAAAAAAATCGTAACCATAAAATATGTTGAATTGCTAAATTTGAGGAGTATGAAGTCTCCACAATATAACTAAGGCCTCTGCTGGCTTTTTTTTTTTTTTTGGGGGGGGGGGGCGTGCTCAGCCCTTATCGTGAATATCCGGACACCTGTACGGTTCTTTTTTCACGAAGCAAGTCAATGAAACAATGATCCACCATCCGACATATTTAGTTGGCGGGTAATTTTGGTTTGTAACTTGGCTTGCTATTCTAATTCTAGTATGTTCAGTAATGTACTGTGTATTTATCAGAACATAGGCGTTTTCGTGTTGTAGACCAACTCCGTAGCAGCACTCGTCGTCTTTGCTTCTTCCTACCATTGCATCCGTCGGCTAACAGAGAACTTTTCTCTTATTAAAAATTACCACCTCTATAAAGTCTTCTTGTTTGTGCAGGAATCTATTCGTCTATCTGCGTTTTACACATGCTGTTTCATGTTCACTACTCTTTGCAAAAGTGAGGACATTTCCGTGTTGTGGAAAAAAATAAAAAGCAAAAGGAAAAATTCAATGTAACCCACAACCAATTCCGAGGGGAAAATATAGGCTACACCGTCGACGTAGCTAGCGGAAGACGCAACACATTTGCTTCACGAAATTGTAGCAATACGGCGAGAGTGCTGTATCCTAAATATCTGCAACCAAGCCGCTTATTTCGGTTGAAATAATATGGAAAAGCAGTGCATGGAAGCTCAAATTTTGTGATATGTTGTAGAGCAAAGGACAGGAACCCAACTCTGGAATAAATTCAATAACATACATGGTTTGAATTGTATGCACTTTTTAATTGAAAAAATATATTATTAACACATTGTTTGGGACTGAGAATTGAATTTCCTGATCTTTAAAAGACAATACAGAAAGAAGACTTTCTCCTGCTGTAACAAAAGCTTATCTGGTGTTGTATCTGTAATAAGCAAACATTGTTGTCACGGAAAACGCTGTTGGAAATTCCGTGTCGTCAACAGTTTACTGTAAGACTTTGTTAGGAATTCTAATACCTTACGACTAGAACGTTTATTTGTTTCTACCAAGAACATTTACGCCATCTAGGGTGACTCAAGAAATATCAGGATAGTAGCCTCTGCGAATCGCTTAACACGTGGTAGACAGAGTTTTGCTGTATTTCAAATATATTTATATTCATACACACACCGTATAGTTTCCGTGTTTCATCGGAAAGGTACAATTATTGCGAAAATAAATATTACCACATATTCAGAGAACAGTTTTCTGACGTAAATTACAATTTTTCATTAGACATCATTTCCTTTTCTCATTCATTAATACCTTCCTTTATAATTCTCGGATTTCGAAACGAAAACACCATTTAGTATATGTATTATCTAGAGGAATATGCCAAAGTGCGAACATAACACCAATTTTTAAACATTTGCTCTTATTTTTCGCAAATGATATGTTTCCAGTTGATATTTTCTCACCATACTCAGAAAAAAAAATTGAAAAACAAAAATGTCTTTTATCGTAGGAGATGGGCATCATACCATTTTAAGGATGTTCTTGCATACACTTCATTGTTAGGTTCTTGAAGTTCAGTTTTGTTTGTTTTACTAGGCATTTCTTTTAAAACTCCGATTAACACGTAGGTCTCATTTATCCGTGGCGATTCTCCGTCATAAATGTCACAGAACAGTTTTTTCTTCAGGTATTTTACCTGCCAACTTGTGAGATTAACGCGTGCTTTCGTCTCTACCAATGACTGTATTCGATTCTATCATTGCGCTCCGTGCAATCTGGAAACGTTCTGATAAATATCGTGCCATCCGTTCATGTAAAATAACTATTTTGTTAGAAAATTTAACTGAAATACTTATTTGACTGCTAATGTTTTTTGTAGATCAGGTTTTCATTTTAGTTTATTGAGTCCGCTTTTTTTAGAACGTGTAACAATCTTTTTCTAAAGCACCCGAAAATATCACTAACTGAATTTTTGCCAAAATGTCTGGTAGAGACACATAAGCAATTTATTTCAAAATTTTAGAAAGCCAAGAGTGAAGCAAACTAGTCAGACCCCTGGTTTTTGGCAAAACGTCCGATCACTCCCGAGATGGAAATTTGTTTATTGATCGGACGACTAGTTAGGAACCCGGACCTCTGGCCAGTGGTGGTCGTAAACCAATTCTGGGGAATGGGAATTGGTTTTACGACCAAAGTATGGAGCTAGATGGACAATAAGAAGTCACTCTTTTCTAATTCATCACAATTAGTTCCAGCGAAAGAGAGAGTCGGGCTCATAAGACAAACACAAGATCTATGCATCACCGGGATTCAGAAACGATGCATCTTCAATGAATGGTCAGTAACCAGCTCTTGGACAACTGCCCTACATGGAAGAACCAAAGAGGTCATGGAACATGAGTGAGGCACATACACCGCCGTACTATCTCACATGGAGGATATGATACTACATTATAGTCGGACATTGTTAATATCCATGACAAGTGCACATGTTCGGTGTCTTATTTAATAAGTAACATTTTATTATTATTCCAAACCTTTAGCTATTATTTCTTCAAATTGTATTACATTTTACACAGCTTGGCCGTTGGATCTAAAGCAACCACAAAGTTTTCATGATTTAAAAACCGCGTTGAATCCAGTAAAATGACTACAACTAGATTAGGATCAACGATACTTTAAACTATATTTTGGCAGCGCTCATATTTATTATTTTCTACAATAAATTAGTCATTTATTGGTCCATGAGGAAAAAGCGGCTATGAAGGAAAGTTTGTCTTAATTCGTCTGACCATAAATGCCAAAATCTTTCAGCAAATGATGTAAATAAACGTGAGTAGAGGTCTAATATATTCAGATAAGTTCATCGAACACTTAGTGCAATATTAGTTTTGCTTAATATCATTTTAAAAGTAGCTGTACACTTATAAAGTTGAATATACACTAACGGAAAAAATAATCCGAACACCACGAAAAAATAATCCCAACACAACGAAAAAATAGTTGTAGAGGAATGAAATGGCGGCAATACATTTGTATAGGTAACATATTTAATCGATTAAAGTTTCAAGATCACAGCTTAATGTAAGCGCGAGAAGAGCCATTTTAAATGTGAAATGCTGGCATATTAATAACCGGTGTAACAGCCAGAATGTTGAATGCAAGCACGCAAACGTTCATGCATTGTGTCGTACAGGTGATGGATGTCACTTTGTGGGATGGAGCTCCATGCCTGTTGCACTTGGTCGGTCAATACAGGGACGGTTAATGCTGATTGGGGGTGATGCTGGAGTTGTCGTCCAATTATGTCCCATACGTGCTCGATTGGTGAAAGATCTGGTGATCTAGCAGGCCACGGCAACATGTCGACACTCTGTAGATCATGTTGGGTTACAACAGCGGTATGCGGGCAAGCGTTATCCTGTTGGAAAACAACCCCTGGAATGCTGCTCATGATTGACAGCACAACAGGTCGTATCACCAGACCGACGTACAACTGTGCCATCAGTTTGCGTGGGATAACCACGAGAGTGCTCCTGCTGTCATAGGAAATTGCTCCCCAGACCATAACTCCAGGTGCAGGTCCAGTGTGTCTCGGCCGGAGAGAGGTTGGTTGCAGGCGCTCACCTGGCCTCCTTCTAACCAACACACGTCCATCACTGGCACACAGGCAGAACCGGCTTTCATTAGAAAACGCAACAGATCTCCACTCCGTCCTCCAATGAGCTCTAGCTTGACACCACTGTCGTCGCAAACGGCAGTGGTTTGGAGTAAGTGGAATGCGCGCTACAGGGAGTCTGGCTCGGAGCTGTCCTTCAAGTAACCGATTTGTAACAGTTCGTTGTGTCACAGTGGTGGCAACTGCAGCACGAATTGCCGCCACAGACGCAGTACGATGCGCCACGGCCGTAAGCCGTACACTGCGGTCTTCCCTCTCAGTAGTGCCACGTGGCCGGCCGGAACCCGGTCTTCTTGACGCAGTACCTTCCCTTGACCACCGCTGCCAACAATTATGCACAGTGGCTACATTCCTGCCAAGTCGTTCTGCAATATTGCGGAAAGAAAATCCACCTTCCTTTAGCCCTATTACACGACCTCGTTGAAACTCCGTGAGCTGTTGATAATGGCTTCTTCGTCTTCTTTAAGGTTTTATGGACTAACATCAACACACTACGTCGAATCTCAACGATAAATAACGCTCACGAACGTTACTGGGCGTATGTACAGCAAACCGGTTTTGCATGTTCCGAGGAGCGCTAATAGATCCACACGTATGCGCCGAGCGCTAAATTTGCATAGACGTCATCTTAGAGATGTACTCTCACCGCCTACCAACTGTCGTTTATCTAACACAACCCCTTCTTGGTGTTCGGATTTTTTTCCCGTCAGTGTAGAAAAAGTACATCTTTCAAAATCCTGAATGTTTTCTTCAGCTACAAAATGTACAGCATTCCTGCATCTGGAACACCCCAAATCTTTGAAGCTGAGTTTCTTGTAACTTGGCCCTGGACTAGGAAAATCATTTGGAAATGTATGTATACAGATATCTCTCTATTTCATAACATATATTGTTTATGGAATTGTCTGTACCCTTCTCCAGCGAAACATTTATTTTCAGTTTTTACTGTGCAATTTCTGTTTAAACATTTTCTCCAGAATATTTTTTATTGTATATCATTTTTTCTAATTTTTCATGTACTATTGAATGCAATAAATTGTGTTTGCTTTTTAAAAGAAGTTATATGAGAAGTCAGAGATATGCATCAAATGTAATTTACAAAATAATATAAGATATCTTTAAGTGTGTTATGAAACAGTATCCTGTGTGACAGAGAAAAATAATTTAAAATTTCCTTATCGATTGTAATATCCATCCACATATGTTTTATTATATGGCAGAAGGGCAGGAGTGCCGGAAGGCAGAGAATTTCATAAGCAGTCGCAAGATATGCCGATAAATAATCGAATTGTGTTTATAAAAGTCTTTCAAAAAGCGCAATTCCCCACAGATTCTTTGGAAACATATCTCTAAAATTCTTTGTAATTGGGATGTTAGTATTTATGTCATTTGAGTTCACTAACAGCACATGTGTGATATTTTTATTATAGTATATGACATATATATATAGTATATGGATGTAAGGTCAGGTGATGCGTAACATCACAGCCTCTCCTTGACAAATGTCAACCCCGCCTTCTCGTGGTGCATCCTGTTCCCACTAAAGGGGCTCTGACGACCGCCAATAGCGGTATAACTATACCATCGGGATTAGAGGAAATTCTATCCCACACTCACCAACCCGCTTGGCCAGCGTGGTGAGTTATGGCCAAACCCCTCCAAAATGATTCCACAACTTAAATATTGGCCCTCAGTCTCCGGCAGCTGGAATGTACCTGGCCAAGGCAGCGGCCAGTGCGACATGAAGGCAGAGGGTGCTAAGAATCCCCGGAGGACCGGACTAGGCTGCCATCTGATGCTGACCTTGGCTACGTACAATGGACGCTCCCTATCTTCTGATTCAAGGCTTCTTGAATTGGAAGAGGAACTGCAAAGGATCAACTGGGACATCGTGGGGCTAAGTGAGGTAAGGA
Organism: Macrothele yani; assembly: GCA_039090855.1. NCBI lineage: Eukaryota > Metazoa > Arthropoda > Arachnida > Araneae > Macrothelidae > Macrothele > Macrothele yani. The sequence goes on from JAYWMT010000256.1 coordinate 216,201, forward strand.
GAAAAGGAGATCTCATCGAACTGAAAAGTGGACATCTCTTCTACTATCGTGGGACAGATACTGGCAGAACTAGTGGTGTTGGATTTATAATAAACAAGAAACTGAAGGATAAAGTTGTAGAAGTTGAAAGTTCCTCTGACAGAGCTGCACGACTTGTTATCCAACTCTCGAAAAGATACCAGGCTCAGATTATTCAAACTTATGCACCCACCACAAGTCATCCTGAAGAAGAAATCGAAGAATTTTATGAGGAAATTTGTCATCTAAATAATAAAGGTAAGCAGCACTTGAAAATAATTATGGGAGATTTCAATGCAAAAATAGGGCAACGGCAACAGAATGAAACTTCAGTAGGTAAATTCGGTCACGGCAACAGAAACCAGCGTGGAAATACTCTCGTTGAGTTTGCAGAGGCAGAAGGGTTTTTCATCTTGAACTCCTTCTTCAAGAAAAAGCCACACAGGAAATGGACATGGAGACATCCAAACGGGACGACAAGTGAAATTGATTTTATTATGTGTAACAAAAAATTCGTCATAGAAGACTGCAGTGTGCTAAACCAGTTCAACACAGGTAGTGACCATAGATTGGTGAGATGTAAGATGCACCTCAACACTAAACTTGAACGTGGCAAGCTCATAAGACAAACAAAATCTATTGACATAACCAACCTTAAAAACACCATAATACCTTCAAGTTGGAACTGAAGAACAGGTTCTCTGCTTTAGAAGGCCTAACATCAGAAGAAGTGGACATCTCTGAAGTAAACAGAAAAGTAACCAAAGCTCTTATGGAAACAGCAACAAAATTAGCTGGGTCTAAGAACAAGTTGCATGTGAACAAATTATCAGGAAAAACCAAAATGTTGATGCAAAAAAGAAGAGAGATGAGGACAACTAAAGATGATGTGACTTCCAAAGTGGAATATATAGAGCTATGCAAGACAGTACGAAAAAGTATCACTGAAGACGTAAGAAAATTCAACTGTGAACTAGTGAGGAAAGCAATTGAAAACAACCAAAGCCTAAAGATAGCAAAGGGACATCTCAGTAAGGGAAGAAAACAGATTATGGCACTGAGAAAAGAAGATGGTTCTGTAACAAGAAATAGAGGCGAAATTTTGACAAGAGTGAAAGATTTCTACTCCAAATTATATGAAAGGGATGATACATGCACTCCAGACATCATGAAAGATACCAGTACCAGAGTTCATCCAGTCCTTCCAGCAGAAGTTGCACATGCAATCAAGAACATGAAGCGAGGAAAAGCTCCAGGAGAAGATGGAATTACTGTAGACATCATACAAGAAGCAAGTGGAGAAATCGAAACAGTACTCGCCCAAATTTTCACTCGATGCGTTAATGAAGGAAAGATTCCTGAGGATTGGAACACCGCTACAATGATCCTGCTACATAAAAAAGGTGACATTGAGGATTTCGGAAACTACAGACCTATCAGCCTCCTATCAGTAGTTTATAAAATCTTCACTAAAGTTCTTTCACACCGCTTGAAGGTAACACTGGACATGGCTCAACCGAGAGAACAAGCTGGATTCAGGAGTGGTACAGCACAATAGATCATATCCACGTGCTGAGAGAACTAATTGAAAGAGCGAGGGAATATGAACTTTCATTGTGCATGGCTTTTATCGATTATGAAAAAGCCTTTGATTCGGTGAAACCATCAGCAGTTACAATGGCTCTGAAAACCTGCGGTATTGAAGATGCATACATTAATATTATTAATAACATCTATGAAAATGCAAGTGCAAAGATTCGGCTGTTTGAAAATACAACACACGTAAAAATTGGAAAGGGAGTGAGACAAGGTGACACCATATCTCCGAAGCTCTTTAATGCCACATTGGAGGGTGTTTTTCAGTCGCTGAGCTGGGAAAACAAGGGGATAAAGATTAATGGAGATTATCTAACCCACCTTCGTTTTGCTGATGATGTAGTCATTTTTGCAACTACCCCATCAGAGCTGCAGAGTATGATCCAGGAACTTGCTATCAAGAGTAAAGAAGTGGGATTAAAAATGAACTTTCAGAAGACAAAAGTGATGTTCAATGCTTTTACAAGAAATGAAGATTTATCGATTGATGGAGAAAAGCTGGAGATAACAGACACGTACGTTTATCTTGGACAGCAGATATCAAGTGAGGGTCACATTGGTGAAGAAATTAATCGGCGTACAAAACTTGCCTGGAGAGCTTTTGGAAGAAACAGCATAATTTTCAAGAGCAATGTGCCATTATGTCTTAAAAGTAATGAGTTTGATCAATGCATCATTCCAGTGCTTACATATGGTGCAGAGACGTGGACCTTAACTAAAAGAGACATACAAAGGCTGCAGACAACTCAAAGACGCATGGAGAGGTGCATACTTGGTGTAACCAGGAGAGATAAGAAGAGGAACTCGTGGATCCGAAAAATGACAAGAGTGGAAGACATCATGATCAGAGTTAAATCCCTGAAATGGCAATGGGCTGGACATACTGCCAGAAGGACAGATCATCGATGAACAGCCGAAATTTTAGATTGGATTCCAAGGGACAGGAAAAGACCCAGAAGAAGACCACATGGGAGATGGGTGGATGAAATTCGAAAGTATGCAGGGGTGACATGGAGGAGACTGGCACAAGACAGACCGTTGTGGAGGAAACTTGGGGAGACCTTCGTCCAGCAGTGGATTGATAATGGTTGACAATGATGATGATGATGATGATATGACATGAGATGCGATATCATTTTTTAAAACTGCAGAAACTGTAAAGAGAAAAATCATTTTAGTTTTAAAATATAATTGAATATAATTTTTGCAATTAGTTACTTAAAAATTAATTAGTTACTTAAAATTTACAACCTCCAAGTTTCCATGTGGTAGCGTAATAAAAGTACAAATGGCTTAACTTGCGGGTGCACACCTAGGAATGCGATAACACTTGTTACAGAAAGAGGCCCTACAAGACGGCATTTCTTTCTTTTTGAAAGAATATTCCAAGTGAAAAAGTTTGGAATACGTTCCTTAATAGAAAGGTAAATTCTACTTAACATCCTGTGCTGGACTTCCGACCGATGGACAGCACCACAACAAAACAGTGTCCGAAGGAGGAGTATTTTCTGGTTAAAAATAAACGGCAGGATAACACATGCAGTTTATTAATGACAACAATTTATCTCTCTGAACCTATGTACGGAGCATTTTGGAATAAATAGGAACAAAATCGGGAAAATGTTTACTAGACCTTACACGTAACGCAGAAAGAAAAGCACTTTATATCGTAAAATATAAATTCAACCAAGCACGCATATTATTCCAAGAGATCTGTACGGAGCAATTGGGAAAATACCGGAAATCGAAGCAAACATTAAAGAGCATTGGCAGTGAATATATTTGGAACAATCAGGAAATAAAAAATATGGTATAACAATATTAGACGCCTAGCATTCATGATGAGCTGTTTAACTGTTTTAAAAGTTCATGTAAAGGAAGTATATGAGCTGTCCTCTGCGTTCACACGGAATAACTGTAAAAATACACGGAATTATCTGTCATTCACACGGAATAACTGTAGAAATATTTAAAAATACGGACTATCCTTTACGTTATACGGCGCATTTGGGGCTGCCTATTGTCATCTGGTGTCTTACAACAAATTCTGAGAATATTCTTACTATTACTGCTGCTCATGAAGGTTTCTGACCTTCTATCAGTTTTTTCTTCTGTCGCGTTTGCTTCATAAGATAACAGTCACAGCTGTGGATAATACCTCGCACCGCTAGTTAATAATCTAATCGTTTATCTTACAAAGACGTTCTTAGCGATTTGCGTAATGAGCGATGTGTACCCATCGATTTATTTCGAAGATACCCTTTTTTGTTTTAATGGTTCTATTTATCGACAGTTGGCAGGTGCCCGTATGGGGGTGCCCCTGTATCCATTGCTTGCTGAGGTTTTGTTGCAGGACTTAGAGGATACCCTCATTCCTGTTTCCCATATAAAGCCACTTCCTTAAATCAGGTACCTCGACGACGTATTGGTTGTATGGCCTTCAGGTTTAGATGAGCTTCTTTCCTGTGCCACTTTACTTTCTTCACGACATCATTCTATCACGTTCGAGGTAGAGTTCGAAAATTTAGGCACTTTGCCTTTTCTCGACTTTTGCCTTTTTTTTTAAATCTTTCCGATAACTCCTTATCCTTTTCTGTTTACCATAAACCAACTTTTTCTGCCACGTTTATACCTTTTACTTCTTCTCATCCAATGTCGCAAACATTATCTGCTTTTCATTTTCTTATTAATCGTGCCTTCACACATTCGTCCACACAGGATCTCCGGGACCAACAGTTAGCTAGGATTAAACAGTTTGCCTTGACTTTCGGTTACCCTCGTCACAAGATTGATTGCTTGATTGTTACGAAAGCAATTGGTCGACCGCAGACAACTTTTCTTGCAGATAAATTTGACTACCAATTTGTGGAATCCTTTCCATATATACAACCTGTATGTAACATCTTAAAGAACACATGTCATAAATACAAACTCAAGTTTAGTGTAATGTCACGTACTTTATTTAGCACTGCTAAAAAGGACAGAGACTGTGTTGAATGTGTAAAGCGTCACGATGTATATTTTGTTCCACTTAAATCTACTAGCCCTACAGAGCTCGATTTATGTTATGTGGGCTCTACGACTCGTAATTTTGGGCGCCGCATTTAACGAACATCAGTATAATCTCAGGACGCATTCTGGTGCTACATCTTTGGCGAGACTCTGTTTAAACGGTTCTTACCTACTATGTTGGAATGACACCATTATTCTGGTTCCTCCCAGGAACCGTCGATCAACACTTTTCTGTGAAAGTACTCACATATGTGTCATTGGTGAAAGATGATGTAACGATGAATCTCCTGTGTTTAACCCCCTTCATTGGAGAACACTTTTGGTTAGGTCACGCCCACCAACTATGCTTGTACCCACTGAACTTGATTTGGACTTTGCCGATTATTGCACATGCGCATTAACTGCTATGTGTCTTGTAAAGTATATAGGCTACTCACTTCTGTACTCACCGCTGCATTGTTTCTGAGGATGACGCCGTTGTGGGGTTGAAAGTTTTTAAACATATACTTATTTTAATTGCACATAGTTCTTTATCATTAAAGCGTCTCGTGCAGGAGACGGCATTTGTTTTCGATTTAAGAGCGATGTGTGATTTCGCAATGGAAAAAGCACTTCGACGGTGCCACTGTTTTTGGTATCTTACAGAAACACCAATCATTTCAACAGCGAGAGAATGACCTTCGACGTTGATTCCGATGTTTATCTTTGCAATATTACTGATGTGTCCCCATCTCTCGACATTCTGTGGCATACAAACAGTTCAAGCGACGTGTATTGTAATGTAATGTTTTAGGGCAATATTGGCATTATTTTGCTGGACCTTATTTATCAGTACTGCAAGTAATGCCGGCATTATTCAAAAACTAGAATTTATCTTGACTCGGGAAGATAAATTGGGCTGGGAAACTGTGGAAATATAAAAAAATACACATATATATTTTAGAATACAGTCATTTTGAACGCATACTTGTCGAAATGCTATCTCTAGAAGAGCAGAAGGCTATCCAGAATCTTCACCATCTTCAGCAGACCACCCCTGCTGATCCCATGCAGGTACATATTCCCAAAGTGCAGCAATGTGAAGAGAAGTTTAACTTTTTACGATGTATTTGCAAAAAAGGAAACGCTGCGTTTTCCTCGAAATTGACAGTTGTCTTCAACTCTCACATGCAAAATATTCTTTGAATGGGTACCAAAGGCAGAAGAGAGAAAGCAAAAGAAGGAGGAAAATTGCATATGTACTACTTCTTTTTCGAGCTACGTAGATCATTGCCTGTAGATTTACAGAATTTTCTGCATCTAGATTGGTCTTGTGAAGAGTTCAATTCAGCGATCGAAAGTGCTTTCCCTTACAAGATGTCCATAAACTCTCTGCGTTTTCCTCTCAAATATATACCAATGTTCATTTTATTGAATTGCGTCAATTCTTCTACAATAAAGCATGCGACAAAGTAGTCTCTGTGTTAAAGAAACAAGGGGCCCGAGTGAATGAGTTCACTTCAAACCTAATCTTTTACCTAAAAAGCAAATCTGGTACTTTAGTACTACAAGGGTTGTCCCAAAACAGCTGTAAATATTTCTATAAGAAAAAAAATATGCCGACCTTAATTATCAAGAGAGTGGTTATCTTCTTCGAAATATTGTCCATTGCATCGAATACAAGCGTCCCAACATTTCTCGCAATTTTTGAATGTCTTCTGGAATTTTTCTGAAATGTTGTAGAAACACCTGTGCTCAGGTGTGATAAGTTGTTGAACAGTCTAAAATTGTCGCTCCCGTAATGTCTGTTTTTAAAAAGGGGAACAACCAGAAGACTCACGATGGCAAGTCTGGACTACATTCAGGTTGGGCATCAACTTAACATTCATTTTCTCTGAACAAGAGAAGACAGAGCTGAAAATGTTTTATAACAAACTTAACTAGCCATGTGCGGCACGCAATGTCAAGCACATGAAAAGAAGTACAGAACCTTAGTTGAACAAATACGTTTCATTCCCAAATACTCGGCTAAACTTCTCTCAATTGATGTCTTTAAACGTGAAGCATATCTTCTATATATGTAATAGATAGGTATCTGTCTTTCTATTTCTGTAGGTGTCTGTTACCTATAGAAATAGAATATATATTCTATAGCTGTATTGAATATATATTCTATAGGTGTATTGACGTTAACCTCTGTAACACTCGTTGAAAGTCTTCCTCCATGAGAGATTAAAGCCGCTGACTCACGACCATTCATAAATTCATTAAGCCACTTGAAAAGTGTTTATTTTCCATGATATTCATCTTTATAAGCCTCTTAAATAAGACAGAAAGTCTCTCCGACAAACTTCATTTTAGTTGACAGCAAAATTTAATGGCGCAATTTTGTTGATCTGCGCATTTTTTTTTTCGAAAAATCGAAGATCGAAAACATATGCTAGGGATTCATGAAATAACTCTCATTAATCATAAAAGAAATACGGGATTACACCATATAATGCAAATTTTGAAGATGACAATCCGATATTTGCTGTAAATATGACAAGGATGGTAAGTCAGATAATATTCGAAAACTGACTTACCATCCATCCTATATTATCTGACTTACCATCTTTGTCACGTTTACACCAAAAATCGGATTGTCATCTTCAAAATTTGCATTGCATGGTGTAATCCCATATTTCTTTCATGATTTATCTGCTCCTCCGGGCACTCACGGGATAGGATTCTTAAACTTCAGATTCGCTAAACGTGAATGCCGGTTGCTTCGACTAGCGAATCCAGTGATGGGTCAATTGAAATTAATCGGGAACTTGAGACTTGGTCGTTCTGGGTGATTTAGTGGTTAGCATACCCGGGCGCTATCTGGGAGACGCGAGTTCGAGTCCCGCTCCAGGACGATGAAGTTTTCAAATTTTCGAATATTATCTGACTTACCATCCTTGTCATATTTACACCAAAAATCGGATGGTTATCTTCAAAATTTGCAACTCTTATTAAACTGCGCACTGCCGACGACGCACGCTTTGTGAACAAGTGTATCCGGTAGCTGTGGTTACTAAAACGACTACAGAATTGTTGAGACTCGTGCGAAAGTTGGACGCGGTAGTACACATTATTTATAAAAACATCCTTCATTATTTTGGAACAAGCCATGTATTTAAAATTTCAACCACTTGAGACAGTGCTTTGAAGGAATGGTTCCATACCTTATGAAATACTGTGCAGTAGGTGCAAAAAGAAGTGGGCACTGATTCTAAATTAAGCGAAATATTTTCTTATTTGGAGCCTGCGGAGTACAGGCAAAAATAACTTAACGTGGAATACGACAAGAATTTTAGAAGGACGTGCTTTGCTCACCTCGCTGTTTTTGAAGGTGAAACAAAGAAAACACTACTTTTCTTGATATTTCCAAGCAGTTTCCGCTCTTATTTTAATTTCCCATTCTCCTTTTTAATATTGCTTAATCATTTTCATGTAGATCACAAAGTTTCAATCTCCACTTGATTCTATCGCTCCTCTTTCGATGCGCTTTCTGGCTAGATATTGATATTTACTGATTTCCATTCCGTATATAAATTAATGATGGATTTCCATTGAAGCGAATGCTAGTCATTATCATTTGGGAGGAACGAGATATATTCGCCAATAATAAAATATGTTATATCGTAATACCAAAGATCACTGACTTTTTTTTTCAAGCGTGCGTCAATTATTTGGTCTAGGAACAACCAGTGCTGGGTTTTGGGAAACATTCCACCGTTTTTTAAAGTGGTCTGGATTTCCTTTTAGGTGTTTTGAGTAAGATCTTTTAAGGTCCTAGTCGTGCAGTTTTTTCCACGGTTCATCTTTCCTAGCATCGAGCTCGGAAATTTATTTCCCCAGTGGTTATTATCCCTTCTTTAATTTTTTTTATCTTTTGATTTTTTCCCATTTCCGTATTTCCTGTGCTTTTAGGTTTTCTCCTTTAATCCTCAGATAGATCTAAGAGTTGTAGAAGAAGACAAATATACCCGAGTGAATGACGGAGGCTCAATTCCGAGAATAGGCCTTTGTCAATAAAGTACATTTAGGGAATGAAATCACGAAGGAGAAAGACCCGATAAGTGTTTTGAAGATTGGCATGCACCACATTTCTTAGGAATATTATAGGTGAGTTTAGTTAACCGTTACAGAGTGTGCGCACCTTGTGAATGTCTTATTCGAGATTAAAAAGCTGTTGATCATGTGCGAATGATTATGAGTTGCGTGAGAGAGATTAACTGCGAATTTATAAAACAAGTACGTAATATATCATATTACGTCCAAAGTGAAGAGCCTTTTGAACAGTGCAATGAATTTATCAGGCACGTAGCACCATCTGCTTTTTTGTGCGTACTCCATTTACTGTGAGGAACAGGTATCAATTATTTTATTCATCGGCTCTGGTGTTAAGCATATAATATTTGATAAATTCGAGGCGTGCCATTGATAATGGTTTGAAGTGTTAGTGAAGCACAAGGCATATGTGACAACAAATCATTTTTGCCTCACTTAAATGCAAAATGAATGATACTGACATTGTATCAATGAAATAAAATAAACTAACTTTGTTCAAATATTTTTTTACTAATTACACAAACAGAAAACGGCAGCGGGCGTCGTGTTGCTTGATTGTGAATATCATTACTTTGTCTTTGGGCTAAAAGCATCAGAATGTTAATAACTTTATTAAGGGCTAAGGAGATAGGAATGACTTTCAAGAAGTACCAAATGAGTTCCATTGCTTCAAATTGCCGAGCAGTCCAACAGCGGTATAAAAAGTAATATTTTACCATACATAGCTAAATCCACATTGACACGAATGGTTCGTAACATCAGCCGTACTCTTTGTTTTACTATCATTTTTGCTAAAACGCAGACAGTATTGTCTACAGAGATGACGGTCGCACCATAAATGAACCAATTGACAATGGTTAAATCATCACCTGATTCAATAAATGATGGTTTCAGTTAATACGCATCGATGAATGGGCCACGATATTCCGGGAACAGAACGAATCGATGGAACGAAGCTGCCTGATGATGACTTTTCAATCTAGTGCAGGAGGTGAAGCCCTCTCTGGTCTGTTTTCATGGCAGGGATAGTTCGCCTTTATGCCTCAGCCAAAGACGCTGGCTAGTCACACAAAAAGAACTCCAAATTCCTTACAGTAATGTTTTGAACAATCCATGTCATCAGTGGTCCATCTGTATTGGTTACATGGAAAGCAGAAACACTATGAAAGAAGGCAGCACAATTGAATAGGACGATGCTGATATGTCTTAAGAGTATCTCAGTTACCAGACGCACATAGTAATTTCTTTAGAATTTGCGGTACCACTGTAGTTATGTACAGGTTGTTTTCATTACATTTTGCAGATTTATAATATTGCAAGTATATTTGCGTACAACTGCGACAAGAAGCATACATGTCGCAACCAAATTTTAAAATTTATTTTCAACTCTCAGCAATTGGCAGGAGACAGTAGTGTAATACACATTTGATTTAGTTTTGGAGCTATCAAAAACCCTTAAAATGTTTCACAAATTTATATATATGTATATGCATATGAGTCGTATATATCAACGAGGATATTTCAAAACGCACTTCGAATCACGTAAAAGGCAAATAAAATATAAGTACGATGATTGCAAAGATCAGTTTGCATTTATTTTATATAGCCGTTGTTTATAATAACTTTCATTAAGCAATAGGTAGAAGTGTTGTTTAAAACTGTTTCCATTCTTTCTCATTGTTTGGCAAACAAGAAATCTGCTAAATGTATAGACATTAACATCGAAATAATGTCTTCTCATAATCGTTATGAAATAGTCCGTTCACATATGTTCCTCTTGAAATATAAATTATAATGAACACGAGAAGTCATTTATGTTATACTATACACAAATCAATTTTCTGAATTGGAAAGAAAATCTCCTTTCTGGAAATCACCAAAATACGAATTTTGTGACGAAAAAAATATGAGACAGTTTCGTCTGTTATTCTTTGTAATATAAGCATTGGATATACACTGACGGAAAAAAATCCCAACACCCAGAAGGGGTTGTGTTAGATAAACGACAGTTGGTAGGTGGTGAGAGTACATCTGTAAGATGACGTCTATGCAAATGTCGCGCTCGGCGCATACGTGTAGCGCTAGTAGCGCACCTCGGAACATGCGAAGCAGGTTTGCCGTAAATGCACGCTGTAACGTTCGTGAGCGTTGGTTATCGTCGAGATTCGACGTAGTGTGTTGATGTTAGTCAAGAATGCCTTTAAGAAGACGAAAAAGCCATTATCAACAGCTCACGGAGTTTCAACGAATTCGTGTAATAGGGCTACAAGAAGGTGGATTTTCGTTCCGCAATATTGCAGAACGACTTGGCAGGAATGTAGCCACTGTGCATGATTGTTAGCAGCGGTGGTCAAGGGAACGTACTGCCTCAAGAAGACCGGGTTCCGGCCGACCACGTAGCACTACTCAGAGGGAAGACCGCCGTGTACGGCGTACGGCCGTGGCGCATCGTACTGCGTCTGCGGCAGCAATTCGCGCTGCAGTTGCCACCACTGTGACACAACGAACTGTTACAAATCGGTTACTTGAAGGACAGCTCTGAGCCAGACGCCCTGTAGCGTGCATTCCACTTACTCCGAACCACTGCCGTTTGCGACAACAGTGGCGTCAAGCTAGAGCTCATTGGAGGACGGAGTGGAGATCTGTTGTGTTTTCTGATGAAATCCGGTTCTGCCTGGGTGCCAGTGTGTTGGTTAGAAGGAGGCCAAGTGAGCGCCTGCAACCAACCTGTCCGCGGCCGAGACACGCTGGACCTACACCTGGAGTTATGCTCTGGGGAGCAATTTCCTATGACAGCAGGAGCACTCTCGTGGTTATCCCACGCACCCTGACGGCACAGTTGTCCGTCGGTATGGTGATTCAACCTGTTGTGCTGCCATTCATGAACAGCATTCCAGGGGAGTTTTCCAATAGGATAACGCTGGCCCGCATACCGCTGTTGTAACCCAACCTGCTCTACAGAGTGTCGATATGTTGCCGTTGTCTGCTAGATCATCAGATCTTTCACCAATCGAGCACCTATGGGACATCATTGGACGACAACTCCAGCGTCACCCCCAACCAGCACTAACCGTCCCTGTATTGACCGACCAAGTGCAACAGGCATGGAACTCCATCCCACAAACTGACATCCAGCACCTGTACGACACAATGCATGAACGTTTGCGTGCTTGCATTCAACATTCTGACGGTTACACCGGTTATTAATGTACCAGCATTTCACATTTAAAATGGCTCTTCTCGCGCTTAAAATAAGCTGTGATCTTGAAATTTTAATCGATTAAATACGATTTAATTGACCTATACAAATGGATTGCCGCACATTCATTCCTCTACAACTATTTTTTCGTGGTGTTGGGATTTTTTTCCGTTAGTGTATATAGGAATTGCCCTTGCTTCTGTTATATTTAGGATATATACACTGGATTGCATGGGATTCAAGACTTAACTATAATTTTACATTTAGTGGTAAAGAAATAAGCAAATTATAAATTATATCTTTGAGAAATCAGTGAAATTGTAGAAATGAGCCTGTTTATCAATGTAATTTCTCATTGATTTAACGCTTCAGTAGATTCCAGTTAATTAGTCCATTTTTAAATGAGGGCAGCCATTTATTTCAGACTATTTTGAAGAACATTCCGAATTAGCTATTTGAGAGAAAGCTTCGCATAATTGGTGCAGCCCTTTAAATGGGCCAAACTGTTTTAGCCCCCATCTGTCTCAATTAACCAAAATCTACTGTATTCCTAATTTCTAAAATGTTCGTGACATTACATATCCAAACTTTATGCAGAAATACCGTTATTACCAGGGTTTTTTTGGTATTTCTTTTTTATATATTCAACAATTTATGAAACGCAGAAGTTGTATAACTAATTTCTTGAAAATAAAAGACAACGGCTGGAAGCAGCGTCTAGTAATAGTACTGGCCTCTCCAAGATTACATGTTGATTTTAACAAAAATCGTGCCCGTAATATACTGAATATGGTTGGAAATAAAGCTATGGCATATGACTATCAAAAGAGTGAAAGCCCTGCAAGTGTGCGTGGCAGTATTATTATTTTTTATTTTTTATTTTCTCAGCTTTTCTGTTTTTTGCTACCGAGAGGAAATATACCAGCTTTGTGAATCTGATTGAAAAATTACAACTGCTTGACTAACAGAGACAAAGGTGTTCTGTCTTACTGTGTGATTCAAGCGCATCTATATATGAACATAATTAATATTTATTAATTTCATAAAAAAGCAATACACCTGAATTCCTTGTCAACAATTTTATTTTGAAATTTGGCGTAAATGTCATTGAGTAACGAACATACATGCGTGAAATTATGTCTCATTGACGAACTGAATCAAACACATTTTTCATTTGGCAATATGCTCTGATTATTAAACTGAACCGAGATGATATTTTCAATTCCTATCCAGGCTTTCTTTCCTTGAGCCTGCCAAATATTGGAAAATAATGCATCTCCTTCAAAAAGTACCCACAGAAAAAATGAAATGTGCAGAGAACTATTACGATGTTTATCTTCACGTCCAGGGATTAAAAAGTTCCATCGCAAAAAAAATAACTTAAGCTGATAAATGGTGCGTGAGAGGAACCAACTGCTGCGAATGGGAGTCCGAAATAACGAAACCACATCAGAAGAAAAGTTATTCATTGATTGGTCCTGTTTCAATTTTTCAATAATTATATCCACTGCTTTGTTACAGGTGTACTTGGAAACAATGACTTGACATCCATACATGTAAGTATCATTATTGAAAGATTGAAACAGGACCAATCAATGAATGACATACACCTACAGGAGTTAAAAGCAACTTTATTGTATATATATATGAAAATAATATCTTCAAATATAATGATAAAATATACAAACAAAATTACGGTGAACCAATGGGCTCACCACTATCAAACCTGTTTACAGAAGTAATCATGAATAACATAGAAGAACAAATTATTAGCAAATCACTAGACCCTCCTCTGATATACTGTAGATATGTAGATGATATCTTCATCTTCGCCAAAATGGATACTGATGGGCTGGAGGCATTGACACAACAACTTAGCAGTATTTATCCATCAATAAAATTAACAATAGAACATGAAGAAGAGAATTCATTGCCTTACCTGGATGTAAAGGTTATAAAACAAAATTACCATATGCAATAAAAAGTACATAGAAAGCTAACATATGTTCCTCTTCTGATTCCATATTCATAAACGCACCCTTATACACAAAAATGCAATAGCATTAAAACATTATTCAAAAGAGCAATTACACACTCCTCTAATGAAGAATTTCAGAATGATCAGGTCAAGTACATTAAAGAAATTTCATTTTTTTATGGATACCCACCACAAAAAATGGATATATGAAGTACAAGTTCAGATTCAAGATACCACAACCTCAAAAAGAAAAAAGGAATTACAATATGTTGGTGCTTTACCTTACCTTCCAAGAATATCAACAAAGATAAATACGTTATGCCACAAATATGGGATTCAGATTGGAAAGAATGTACTAACGGTCAAAGATATGATAGTTAATATTACGGAAAAAAGCAGTATCTTGGAAAAAGCAGGTGTGTATGAAATTCCGATAACAGGCATCCCACCAATATCGTACATAGGGAGTACCAAAACCAATTAAAACATCGCCTACAACAACACATAAAAATTGGCAAAAAAAGAAGCGAAAACAGCACTGATACAATACTGTTTAAATTATCAACGATACCCAAAATTTGAAGAGATCAAAATAATTAAATCATGTAACAACGAAAGACATTTGTGTAGTGCAGAATCAGTACTGATCGAGAAAAATTGGGATCGAGTATGTAAACATATTGACCCAAATACACTTAATGAAAAATGGAAAGAACTAATAAAAATAGAACAAAAAAGGAAAAAAATTCAGAAGAAAATAAAATATTAACTACAGTTCTTAACAGATGGAGCCACGCTGGCCATGTGTTCAATATGAGGTGGAACATGAGGCCGACGCACGAAAACGCTTCTCTGACTCACTCGCACTGTGATAGCAGGGCTGATACCAACTGGCTTCCAGATGATGACCCTGGATGTGATGAAAGCTGCTTGGGGCAATTTACGCTGGGAACGGCAGAGGTGTGGTGCGTGAATGAGTTTATGTTTCTTTTTTTGTTCGGAGGTTTAACGACCACCGTGAGCAACTCAACGGGCTATAAGCAGTCGCCCGTCCCTAATTCAGGGTCACTGGTTCCAGGGAATAGAGAGAGTCAGTGCCGTAAGACAAACACAACATCCATGCCTCACCGGGATTCGAACCCGGACCCCGTTCGGAAGAATGATCTGAGGCCATCGCTTAGACCACTGCGCCACCGGGGGCGGCACGCATGAATGAGTGTGTGAGATGAGTTTGTAAATAGAGAGTAATGAGATAAGTTCGTTGTGAATAATTGAATATTAGGCTTTTAAATGTTTTGTTCCGATGTTTTGTTGTTTGTAAATAAAAAGTTTTTTTATGGTTTCTATATGTTCATGTACGTAGGGTTTTTTTTTATAAGATAATTTGTTTACCACTTAGTGTTATTCAAGTAATTGTATATATAGGGTTTTTAAAGTATAAATGAGGTTTCTTGGACCAACGTATCAGTTCTGCAGTATAGGTTAATAAATTACTCACTGAATCAAATAAAAGAACATGTCGAAGACAACATAAAACCACCGCACCAAAGGCCAAAAACCAACCGTGGATATTAATATGGAAGTTAACGTGCAGAGACATGTCTACATGTCTAAGAGAACGGACCTACTGATGAGGGTAAGTTCACTCTCATTGCTCTTATTAAGGTAATTGTAAGCACGTACATTTTTGATAAGTTATAGTGATACTGTGACTTGTCAAGCAAAGAATTACATAGGAAGACATGCAAATTTCCAAGTAAGTGAGGCAGAAGGCTGGAAACGCCCGGTCTCTTTGCGTGATAGAGAATGCGCTACCGTGAGCTCGTTCAAAAACACGAATTGGATTGATTGAAATAGTATAAAAAACTAAAAATAAAATGAGCAAATTTTGAAATACAGGTGGAATTTTTGATAGCATGCAGGGACTTTGATCTAACCCCAAAATATATAAGAATAACGAACTCCCCAATGAATAAGAAAGACGAGAGTATTATTAAAACGTGCCAGAAAAAAAGATTAAGCGCAGAAATCGTTAATAAAAGAAGGACAATCTTCGGTCTTCAGTCCAAATGTTTAAGATTATTTAAAGATATCAGTAATACTACGTACAGAAATTTCTATGGAACATGGAAAAATGCAATTTTGGATACTATTTTGAGAGAGTTTTCCGAGATTGTTGAAAATGAAAGAAAATCTGCAAATAACAACGTTACTTCAAAATTGCATAAATTACTGGACCAACATACATGTCAGGGGCAGAAAAGAAAATAATTATGAAGTTTTTCAGAATATGTTAACGCACGAACTAAATTATTCACAGAGGGCAGTACTGCAGAGAGGAAAGAAATGTGCTTTCCCACAGAAGATAACAAAAACAGAAGAATTAATACCAAATTTGGAAGATATCATCAGAAACATCATAAACAAAGACAAAGAGGAATTCAGTGGTAAATATTTAGAATAATATTAAAAGATAATAATGAAACAAATAATAGAAATTATTATTTAAAGAAACTGAAATATGAAAAAATCAGCTATTGAAATTAAAGGATGATAGGAACATCAAATTCTGTGAGGCAGGTAAGACAGGTCAGATAGTGATTCGGAATACAGAGAAATATAACCAAAAGGTAGTACTAGAAATAGAGGAACTACAGTGTTCTGAGTTGAAAAAAGACCCAACAGATAACCAAGTAAGAGATTTGGCAAATATCAGGAACCATAGCACCCTACCTAATGAGATTAAAACTACAAAACCACAATAGGTACAAAAGTACCACAATTGTTTGCTAAAATTAAAACACATAAAGAATTAAAGGATGAGACTCATAATGTTCAAAAAGAACTACTCACTGATTGAACTTGAGAAGAATATTTACAGGTTCTTATCACTAAAATTTATGAAAACAAAATACACTGTAAAGAATACGTACGATTTTATAGAAATTTTGAAGAATGTAAAACAAGATATAAGAAGTTACAGAATGGCGAGTATGGATGTGAAGTCATTGTTTCCAAGTACACCTGTACCAGAGGCAGTGATATCATTATTGAAAGATTGAAAAAGGACCAATCAATGAATGACATGCAACTACAGGAGTTAAAAGCAACTTTATTGTATATATATGAAAATAATATCTTCAAATAAAATGATAAAATATACAAACAAAATTACGGTGGACCAATGGACTCACCACTATAAAATCTGTTTGCAGAAGTTATCATGAATAACTTAGAAGAACAAATTATTAGCAAATCACAAAACCCTCCTCTGATATACTGTAGATATGTAGATGATATCTTCATCTTCGCCAAAATTTATACTGATGGGCTGGAGGCATTGACACAACAACATAAGAGTATTTTTCCATCAATAAAATTAACAATATTACATGACGAAGATAATTCATTGCCTTACCTGGATGTAAAGGTTATGAAACAAAATTACCATACGCAATAAAAAGTACATATAAAACTAAAATATGTTCCTGTTCTGATTCCATATTCATCAACACACCATTATACACAAAAATGCAATAGCGTTAAAACATTAATTAAAAGAGCAGTTACACACTCCTCTAAAGAAGAATTTCAGAATGATGAGATCAAGTACCTTAAAGAAATTTCATTTTGTTATGGATACCCACCACAAAAAATAAATAAATGGATATATGAAGTACAAGTCAAGATTTAAGATACCACAACCTCAAAAGAAAAAAGGAATTATAATATGTTGGTGCTTTACCTTACCTTCCAAGAATATCAACAGAGATAAATAAGTTATGACACAAATATAAAATTCTGATGGGTCACACAATACTAACGGTCAAAGATATGATAATTAATATTACGGAAAAAAGCAGTATCTTGGAAAAAGCAGGTGTGTATGAAATTCCGGTAACAAACATCCCACCAATATCGTACATAGGGAGTATCAAAAACCAATTAAAACATCGCCTACAACAACACATAAGAATTGGCAAAAAAAAAAAGAAGCGAAAACAGCACTGATACAATACTGTTTAAATAATCAACGATACCCAAAATTTGAAGAGATCAAAATAACTAAATCATGTAACAACGAAAGACATTTGCGTATTGCAGAATCAGTACTGATAAAAAAATAGGGATCGAGTATGTAATCATAATAACCCAAATATACTTAATGAAAAATGGAAGGAACTAATAAAAATAGAAAAAAAAAGGAAAATATATTCCAGAAGAAAATAAAATATTAACTACAGTTCTTAAAAGATGGAGCCATGGTGGCCATGTGTTCAATATGACGTGGGACATGAGGCCGACGCAAGAAATCGCTTCTCTCACTCCCTCGCACTGTGATAGCAGGGCTGATACCAACTGGCCTCCAGATGATGACCCTGGATGGGTAGAAAGCTGCTTGGGGCAATCTAAGTTGGGAACGGCAGAGGTGTGGTGCGTGAATGAAAGTGTGAGATGAGTTTGTAAATAGAGAGCAATGAGATAAGTTCGTTGTGAATAATTGAATTTTAGGCTTTTAAATGTTTTGTTCCGATGTTTTGGTGTTTGTAAATAGGAAGTTTGTTTATGGTTTCTAAATGTTCATGTACAGAGGGGTTTTTTTTTTGTTATAAGCCAATTTGGTTACCGGTTAGTGCTATTCAAGTCATTGTAAATATAGGGTTTTTAAAGCATAAAAGAGGTTTCTTGGACCAACGTATCAGTTCTGCAGTATAGGTTAATAAATTGCTCATTGAGTCAAATAAAAGAACATTTCGAAGACAACATAAAAGCACCGGTCAAAAGCCCAAAAACCAACCGTGGATATTAATATGGAAGTTAACGTGCAGAGAAACGTCTACATGTCTGAGAGAACGGACTAACTGGTACGGGTAAGTTCACTCTCATTGCTCTTATTAAGGTAATTGTAAGCACGTAAATTTTTGATTAGTTATAGTGATACTGTGACTTGTCAAGCAAAGAATTACATAGGAAGGCATGCACATTTGCAAGTGAGTGAGGCATAAGGCTGGGAACGCCCGGTCTCTTTGCGTGATAGAGAATGCTCTACCGTGAGCTCTTTCAAAAACACGAATTGCATAGATTGAGAGCGCATAAAAAACTAAAAATAAAATAAACAAAGTTTGAAATACAGCGGATATTTTGATAAGATGCAGGACTTTAATCTAACCCCAAATTACAAAAGAATAACGAACTCCCCAATGAATAAGAAAGACGAGAGTATAATTAAAACGTGCCAGAAAAAAGATTAAGTGCAGAAATCGTTAATAAAAGAAGAACAATCTTCGGTCTTCAGTCCAAATGTTTAAGATTATGGAAAGATATCAGTAATACTACGTACAGAAATTTCTGTGGAACATGGAAAAATGCAATTTGGACACTACTTTGAGAGAGTTTTTCGAGATTGTTGAAAATGAAAGAAAGTCTGCAAATATCAACGTTACTTCAAAATTGCATAAATTATTGGACCAAAATACAGGTCAGGGGCAGAAAGAAAATAATTATGAAGTTTTGCAGAATATGTCAACGCACGACCTAAATTATTCACAGAGGGCAGTACTGCAGAGAGAAAAGAAATATGCTTTCCCACAGAAGATAACAAAAACAGAAGAAGTAATACCAAATTTGGAAGATATCATCGGAAACATCCCAAACGAAGACAAAGAGGAATTCAGTGGTAAACTATTTAGAATAATATTAAAAGATTATAATGAAAAAAATAATAGAAATTATTATTTAAAGAAACTGAAGTATGAAAAAATCAGCTATTGAAATCAAAGGATGTATAATAAAAAAACTGAATTACGACATTTTAATATACATAATTATAATGATAAAATACTGCCCCAGAAACCAAGCGGCATTGTTTTTCTCATATTTTCATATAAAACATAATTTCAAACCATTGTCGATTGGGAAAAAATAATGTAAGAAATATTTGATATTTATGAAATTCGTAAAAATATAGCAACCCTTGAAACAATTCCTTAATACTCTTCAATATAAATTAAAGAGAATTACATCATGGCTACTATTTTGCCCGAAAAGATTCAACTAGTGCGTATCCCGTTGCGTATATCGGCATAGATCAGTCATAATGTGATGTAGAAATTCATTGTATAGGGTGAACCTTATATACATCGGATAATAAAAGTTTTTCTATAGGGATTTGTGTAAATAATGTGAACATTTACTGCTTGTGGTTAACCTTTTTCTTAATAATCTGTTGGCCGACATCGAAGTTTCAGAGCGAAAGCAACTCTAATTCGTGTAGACTGATACAAGTCATGTACGTATGATAATGGGATTTGAGAGGAATCGAAAAGATACAAAGGCACTTTATAGAAAAGGCAGCTTCAAACACAACTGGACAGTAGACAGAAACGTCCATGTGACAGGCGACTGCCAAGAAAAATCCAGTTTTTATAAGGGAATATGATCACCTCTGACTGCGTTGCAGGATTTACAACGTCTGTCCATGCTGAGTACGAGGTTGTCAAGGAGCTGTTGAGGCATCGCGGCCCATTCCTCTTGTAGCGCCAATCGCAGATGAGGAATCCTTGCTGGCGGCTGATGCTGTGCTGCCAAGCATCTCCCGAGAAGGTCCCACATGTGTTCGATTGGATGTAGGTCCGGGAACCTTGTGGGGTAATCCATGCGTTGAATATCTTCACTCTCCAACAGCTCTGCGACAGCCACTGTATGATGAGGTGTAGCGTTGTCGTCCTTGAAGAGGAACTCAGGATCCACAGCACCTCTAAATAGACGCACGTGAGGCATGAGAACCTCGGTACAATAGCAGACACAAGTGACTAAACCTCCTTGGAAGATGTGGCGGTCAGTACGGTTACCAAGTATGATACCACCCCAAACGAGAACTTCGCCACCTCCAAACCGGTCCGTTTCGACGATGTTCTGGTGTGATTTCGTGTTCCCCTGCTCTCTCCAGACATGTATACTTAAATAATCGCTCGTCAGACTAAATCAGCTCTCATCCGTAAAGAAAACTCGATCCCATTGCTGATGGGTCCAGTTCTTTTGTTCGTGGCACCACAGAAACAGCCGTCTTCGATGAGCAGGCGTTAATGGCACACACCGTACTGTTCGTCGTGCAAATAGACCACCTTTGTGCAGCCTCCTGGCCACGGTAAAACGCGATAACAGACGACCAGTTGTCTGTTGCATGTGCCTTGCTATTTCCCCCGCTGTCTGTCGTCTGTCTCTTCTCACCTGTAGGACAATATAACGGTCGTCCGTCGCAATGGTTGCTCGTGGACGACCACTGCTAAACTCTCGGACAGCTGTTCCTGTTGTTTGAAATGGTCTTCAAGCTCGTGAAACGATGCTGTGAGCAATCCCGAACTCCTCGGCCACACTAGTGACACTTCGACCTTCTTCCAGCTTCCCAATGACGCGACCTCGGGTAAAATCATCCAAATGTCGTCTACGGGATTGCCTGTTGGCCATATCACACGGTTACAGCAACTCGACGTGGTTCAAACCGATGTACACCGTGCAATAGCTTTCACCGAATTGCTGAGCGTACACCGCCCATGTGCGTCATACTCTTCCGACACTCGCCCCCCCACGCCATGCTGCATATATCCGCATTCCCTACTGTACCGGACCCTTGTCTATCTCCTGAGTGGTCTTTCGGTCTATGCTGCGTCCTCGTTCTGCTTTTATGCTAATTTCTCATCTTCGTCCTAAAGTTTTGCCCACCAGTGTACATATAATTTAAAAAATATATCTGAACAGTTCTACGGTTTTTTGTGTGCAATACAGCCATTAATTACGGAATTTTATATTCATAAATTCATACTTATTTTTCGGACAACGTTGGAAAAAGGGATTTGTGTATGCAAGTGTTACTTAAAACATTCAGGATAAAAGGTTGTGACCGTATGAGTAGGCGAACGTAGTCTATAAGAAAAACTGAGTGCTGTTATTCTCGATATTTATTTGAAATTCTGAAGATTCGTGTGAATCTGCTGATAACGTATTCCTCGTGTTCATAAATCTCATGAACTAATGAAAATTTCACCCCTCTTTCTTGAACTTGAAACTGTTCCAGCTGATCATGTTTTCTCCTCTTCTGATTTTTTTTTTTATTTTCCTAATCCACAGACTCATTTTTTCACTTAGGAA
This sequence comes from Macrothele yani, assembly GCA_039090855.1. Lineage (NCBI taxonomy): Eukaryota > Metazoa > Arthropoda > Arachnida > Araneae > Macrothelidae > Macrothele > Macrothele yani. The sequence continues at coordinate 238,232 of JAYWMT010000256.1, forward strand.
CTCAGCCACCGTCTAAAAGCTATCGTGCTTCTCAAATAAATTTGAAAAATGGTTCTCAAAATTTTGATGTCTTCAAGAACAATTTATTTTGTTAAGAACACACAAACTATTTCTTTTTAAACGGGAACTTTAGATATCATTGCATTAATGCAGAATGTGGTCAAATTAAACATTGAAATAAGCGGGAGGCATTTCTTACCATTAACTACCGATATGATGACTCACTTCGACGCAGAGTAGATAAACGGAATGGGAAACCGCTGTTGTGCGATGGATGAACGCGAAAAATTGGATAACTTTTTCGGTTTCAAGAACTCGCACACCCGTGTAGATTAATGGCATTAAAGTTTCAAATAAATAATCGGTCTGATTTAAATGCATTAGATCACTCTTTACGACAACTTGAGAATCGTTCTGTGCTGTAGTTAATAATTTGTTTTCTTCTGGAATATTTTTTCCTATTTTTGTTCTATTTTTATTAGTTGTTTCCATTTTTCATTAAGTATATTTGGGTCAATATGTTTACATACTCGATCCCAATTTTTCTCTATCAGTACTGATTCTGCAATACACAAATGTCTTTCGTTGTTACATGATTTAATTATTTTGATCTCTTCAAATTTTGGGTATCGTTGATAATTTAAACAGTATTGTATCAGTGCTGTTTTCGCTTCTTTTTTTGGTAATTTTTTTGTGTTGTTGTAGCCGATGTTTTAATTGGTTTTTGGTACTCCCTATGTACGATATTGGTGGGATGCCTGTTATCGAAATTTCATACACACCTGCTTTTTCCAAGATACTGCTTTTTTCCGTAATATTAATTATCATATCTTTGACCGTTAGTACATTCTTTTCAATCTGAATCCCATATTTGTGGCATAACTTATTTATCTTTGTTGATATTCTTGGAAGGTAAGGTAAAGCACCAACATATTGTAATTCCTTTTTCTTTTTGAGGTTGTGGTATCTTGAATCTGAACTTGTACTTTATATATCCATTTTTTGTGGTGAGTATCCATAAAAAAATGAAATTTCTTTAATGTACTTGACCTGATCATTCTGAAATTCTTCTTTAGAGGAGTGTGTAATTGCTTGTTTGAATAATGTTTTAATGCTATTGCATTTTTGTGTATAAGGGTGCGTTGATGAATATGGAATCAGAAGAGGAACATATGTTAGCTTTCTATGTACTTTTTATCGCATGTGGTAATTTTTGTTTTATAACCTTTACATCCAGGTAAGGCAATGAATTCTCTTCTTCATGTTCTATTGTTAATTTTATTGATGGATAAATACTGCTAAGATGTTGTGCCAATGCCTCCAGCCCATCAGTATCCATTTTGGCGAAGATGAAGATATCATCTACATATCTACAGTATAACAAAGGAGGGTCTTGTGATTTGCTGATAATTTGTTCTTCTATGTTATTCATGATAACTTCTGCAAACAGATTTGATAGTGGTGAGCCAATGGGTTCACCGTAATTTTGTTTGTATATTTTATCATTATATTTGAAGATATTATTTTCATATATATACAATAAAGTTGATTTTAACTCCTGTAGGTGTATGTCATTCATTGATTGGTCCTGTTTCAATCTTTCGATAATGATGTCCACTGCCTCTGGTACAGGTGTACTTGGAAACAATGACTTGACATCCATACTCGCCATTCTGTAACTTCTTATATCCTGTTTTACATTCTTCAAAATTTCTATAAAATCGTACGTATTCTTTACAGTGTATTTTGTTTTCATAAATTTTAGTGATAAGAACCTGTAAATATTCTTCTCAAGTTCAAGCAGTGGTGAGTTCTTTTTGGACACTATGAGTCTCATCCTTTAATTCTTTATGTGTTTTAATTTTAGCAAACCATTGCGGTACTTTTGTACCTATGGGTGGTTTTGCATTTTTAATCTCATTAGGTAGGGTGCTACGGTTCCTGATATTTGCCAAGTATTTTACTTGGCTATCTGTTGGGTCTTTTTTCAACTCAGAACACTGTAATTCCCCTATTCCTAATACTACCTTTTGGTAATATTCCTCTGTATTCAGGATCACTATCTGACCTGTCTTATCTGCCTCACAGAATTTGATGTTCCTATCATCCTTTAATTTCAATAGCTGATTTTTTTCATATTTCAGTTTCTTTAAATAATAATTTCTATTATTTTTTTCATTATATTCTTTTAATATTATTCTAAATAGTTTACCACTGAATTCCTCTTTGTCTTCGTTTGGGATGTTTCTGATGATGTCTTCCAAATTTGGTATTACTTCTTCTGTTTTTGTTATCTTCTGTTTGAGAGCATATTTCTTTCCTCTCTGCAGTACTGCCCTCTGTGAATAATTTAGTTCGTGCGTTGACATATTCTGAAAACTTCATAATTATTTTCTTTCTGCCCCTGACCTGTATGTTGGTCCAATAATTTTTGCAATTTTGAAGTAACGTTGTTATTTGCAGATTTTCTTTCATTTTCAACAATCTCGGAAAACTATCTCAAAGTAGTGTCCAAATTGCATTTTTCTATGTTCCATAGAAATTTCTGTAGGTAGTATTATTGATCTATTTCCATAATCGTAAACATTTGGACTGAAGACCGAAGATTGTCCTTCTTTTATTAACGATTTCTGCACTAAATCTTTTTTTCTGGCACGTTTTAATTATACTCTCGTTTTTCTTATTCATTGGGGAGTTCGTTATTCTTATATATTTTGGGGTTAGATCAAAGTCCTGCATGCTATCAAAAATTCCACCTGTATTTCAAAATTTGCTCATTTTATTTTTAGTTTTTTATACTCTCTCATTCTATGCAATTCGTGTTTTTGAACGAGCTCACTGTAGCACATTCTCTATCACGCAAAGAGACCGGGCGTTTCCTGCTTTCTGCCTCACCTACTTGGAAATTTGCATGTCTTCCTATGTAATTCTTTGCTTGACAGGTCACAGTGTCACTATAACTAATCAAAAATTTACGTGCTTACAATTACCTTAATAACAGCAATGAGAGTGAAATTACCCTTACCAGTAGGTCCGTTCTCTCAGACATGCAGACATTTCTCTTCACGTTAACTTCCATATTAATATCCACGGTTGGTTTGTGGCATTTCGTGCGGTAGTTTTATGCTGTCTTCGACATGTTCTTTTATTTGACTAAGTGAGCAATTTATTAACCTATACTGCAGAACTGATACGTTGGTACAAGAAACCTCTTTTATACTTTAAAAACACTATATTTACAATGACTTGAATAACACTAACTGGTAACGGTAACCAAATTGGCTTATAAAAAACAAAAAAACGTACAATAGACGCTCCCTTTCTTCTGATTCAAGGCTTCTTGAATTTTAAGAGGAACTACAAAGGATCAAGTGGGACATCGTGGGGCTAAGTGAGGTAAGGAGAAAAGGAGAAGATCTCATCGAACTGAAAAGTGGACATCTCTTCTACTATCGTGGGACAGATACTGGCAGAACTAGTGGTGTTGGATTTATAATAAACAAGAAACTGAAGTATAAAGTGGTAGAAGTTGAAAGTTCCTCTAACAGAGCTGCACGACTCGTTATCCAACTATCGAGAAGATACCAGGCTCAGATTATTCAAACTTATGCACCCACCACAAGTCATCCTGAACAAGAAATTTGAAGAATTTTATGAGGAAATCTGTCATCTAAATAATAAAGGTAAGCAGTACTTGAAAATAATTATGGGAGATTTCAATGCAAAAATAGGGCAACGGCAACAGAATGAAACTTCATTAGGTAAATTCGGTCACGGCAACAGAAACCAGCGTGGAAATACTCTCGTTGAGTTTGCAGAGGCAGAAGGGTTTTTCATCTTAAACTTCTTCTTCAAGAAAAAGCCGCAAAGGAAATGGACATGGAGACATCCAAATGAGACGACAAGTGAAATTGATTTTATTATGTGTAACAAAAAATTCGTCATAGAAGACTGCAGTGTGCTAAGCAAGTTCAACACAGGTAGTGACCATAGATTGGTGAGATGTAAGATGCACCTCAACACTAAACTTGAACGTGGTAAGCTCATAAGACAAACAAAATCTATTGACATAACCAACCTTAAAAACACCATAATACCTTCAAGTTGGAACTGAAGAACAGGTTCTCTGCTTTAGAAGGCCTAACATCGGAAGAAGTGGACATCTCTGAAGTTAACAGAAAAGTAACCAAAGCTCTTATGGAAACAGCAACAAAATTAATTTGGTCTAAGAACAAGTTGCGTGTAAATAAATTATCAGGAAAAACGAAAATGTTGATGCAAAAAAGAAGAGAGATGAGGACAACTAAAGAAGATGTGACTTCCAAAGTGGAATATATAGAGCTATGCAAGACAGTACGAAAAAGTATCACTGAAGACGTAAGAAAATTCAACTGTGAACTAGTGAGGAAAGCAATTGAAAACAACCAAAGCCTAAAGATAGCAAAGGGACATCTCAGTAAGGGAAGAAAACAGATTATGGCACTGAGAAAAGAAGATGGTTCTGTAACAAGAAATAGAAGCGAAATTTTGACAAGAGTGAAAGATTTCTACTCCAAATTATATGAAAGGGATGATACATGCACTCCAGACATCATAAAAGATACCAGTGCCAGAGTTTCTCCAGTCCTTCCAGCAGAAGTTGCACATGCAATCAAGAACATGAAGCGGGGGAAAGCTCCAGGAGAAGATGGAATTACTGTAGACATCATACAAGAAGCAAGTGGAGAAATCGAAACAGTACTCGCCCAAATTTTCATTCGATGCCTTAATGAAGGAAAGATTCCTGAGGATTGGAACACCGCTACAAGGATCCTGCTACATAAGAAAGGTGACATTGATGATCTCGGAAACTACAGACTTATCAGCCTCCTATCAGTAGTTTATAAAATATTCACTAAAGTTCTTTCACACCGCGTGAATATAACACTGGACATGGCTCAACCGAGAGAACAAGCTGGATTCAGGAGTGGCTACAGCACAATAGATCATATCCATGTGCTGAGAGAACTAATTGAAAGAGCGAGGGAATAAGAACTTCCATTGTGCATGGCTTTTATCGATTATGAAAAAGCCTTTGATTCGGTGAAGCCATCAGCAGTTACAATGGCTCTGAAAACCTGCGGCATTGAAGATGCATACATTAATATTATTAATAACATCTATGAAAAATGCAAGTGCAAAGATTAGGCTGTTTGAAAATACAACACACACAAAAATTGGAAAGGGAGTGAGACAAGGTGACACCATATCTCCGAAGCTCTTTAATGCCACATTGGAGGGTGTTTTTCAGTCGCTTAGCTGGGAAAACAAGGGGATAAAGATTAATGGAGATTATCTAACCCACCTTCGTTTTGCTGATGACGTAGTCATTTTTACAACTAGCCCATCAGAGCTGCAGAGTATGATCCAGGAACTTGCTGACAAGAGTAAAGAAGTGGATTAAAAATGAACTTTTAGAAGACAAAAGTGATGTTCAATGCTTTTACAAGAAATGAAGATTTATCGATTGATGGAGAAAAGCTGGAGATAACAGACACATACGTTTATCTTGGACAGCAGATATCAAGTGAGGGTCACATTGATGAAGAAATTAATCGGCGTACAAAACTTGCCTGGAGAGCTTTTGGAAGAAACAGCATAATTTTCAAGAGCAATATGCCATTATGTCTTAAAAGAAAAGTGTTTGATCAATGCATCCTTCCAGTGCTTACGTATGGTGCAGAGACGTGGACCTTAACTAAAAGAGACATACAAAGGCTGCAGACAACTCAAAGAAGCATGGAGAGGTTCATACTTGGTGTAACCAGGAGAGATAAGAAGAGGAACTCGTGGATCCGAAAAATCACAAGAGTGGAAGACATCATGATCAGAGTTATATACCTGAAATGGGCTGGACATACTGCCAGAAGGACAGATCATCGATGGACAGCCGAAATTTTAGATTGGATTCTAAGGGACAGGAAAAGACCCAGAAGAAGACCACATGGGAGATGGGTGGATGAAATTCGAAAGTATGCAGGGGTGACATGGAGGCGACTGGCACAAGTCAGACCGTTGTGGAGGAAACTTGGGGAGACCTTCGTCCAGCAGTTGATTGATAATGGTTGACAATGATGATGATGATGATGATACATGAACATTTAGAGACCATAAACAAACTTCCTCTTTACAAACACCAAAATATTGGAACAAAACATTTAAAAGCCTAAAATTCAGTTATGCACAACGAACTTATCTCATTGCTCCCTATTTACAAACTCATCTCACACACTCATTCACGCCCCACACCTCTGCCGTTCCCAACATAGATTGCCCCAAGCAGCTTTCCACCCAATCAGGGTCATCATCTGGAGGCCAGTTGCTATCAGCCCTGCTATCACAGTGCGAGTGAGTGAGAAAAGCGATTTCTTGCGTCGGCCTCATGTCCCACGTCACTCTGAACACATGGCCACCATGGCTCCATCTGTTAAGAACTGTAGTTAATAATTTGTTTTCTTCTGGAATATTTTTTCCTATTTTTGTTCTATTTTTATTAGTTGTTTCCATTTTTCATTAAGTATATTTGGGTCAATATGTTTACATACTCGATCCCAATTTTTCTCGATCAGTACTGATTCTGCAATACACAAATGTCTTTCGTTGTTACATGATTTAATTATTTTGATCTCTTCAAATTTTGGGTATCGTTGATAATTTAAACAGTATTGTATCAGTGCTGTTTTCGCTTCTTTTTTTGCCAATTTTTATGTGTTGTTGTAGGCGATGTTTTAATTGGTTTTTGGTACTCCCTATGTACGATATTGGTGGGATGCCTGTTATCGGAATTTCATACACACCTGCTTTTTCCAAGATACTGCTTTTTTCCGTAATATTAATTATCATATCTTTGACCGTTAGTACATTCTTTTCAATCTGAATCCCATATTTGTGGCATAAGTTATTTATCTTTGTTGATATTCTTGGAAGGTAAGGTAAAGCACCAACATATTGTAATTCCTTTTTTCTTTTTGAGGTTGTGGTATCTTGAATCTGAACTTGTACTATATATCCATTTTTTGTGGTGGGTATCCATAAAAAAATGAAATTTCTTTAATGTACTTGACCTGATCATTCTTAAATTCTTCTTTAGAGGAGTGTGTAATTGCTCTTTTGAACAATGTTTTAATGCTATTGCATTTTTGTGTATAAGGGTGCGTTGATGAATATGGAATCAGAAGAAGAAAATATGTTAGCTTTCTATGTACTTTTTATTGCATATGGTAATTTTGTTTTATAACCTTTACATCCAGGTAAGGCAATGAATTCTCTTCTTCATGTTCTATTGTTAATTTTATTGATGGATAAATACTGCTAAGTTGTTGTGCCAATGCCTCCAGCCCATCAGTATCCATTTTGGCGAAGATGAAGATATCATCTACATATCTACAATATGGGTGACAAAGATCAAGTAAGTGGTAGGATTTCTGTTATCTCGAAGTAGTATTAATTAGAGATACTCATTGGAAAATGGGGATGCGATAAACTTCGTAAATTCTTTTATGTGCAGATCACAGTTTAAAAAGATTGTTTATACTTTCCGAAAACATTTGGTGCACTCACTGTATGGGTCATAGGCGGACGGCAAGTTAGCGCTTCCACCAGGAGATTTTATTGACCTGGTTCTACCTGAGTTATATCTTCCTCAGTAGTAGGTTTTTCACTTTATAGATATGTCTACGTTGTTCCTGATATTTTACTGTAGTTTCTAGTGCTTTTCCAAACTGGGTTCTACGTAAGTCATTTATGCGATTTTGCGATTACACGCAAAATTTTAATTTGAGATGATATCAATTACACAATTGGGTAATATATGGTTATGTAAACCAATAGGTTGCAACATTGAGATATTCGACAGCGTTGCTGAGTTCCTTCATGGCGCAGCCAAAGTTCAACCTTGGTCCAATCAAAGATGTGTATGTTCTTTAATTTCTATTTGGTGGAAAAATTGGTATCGCACTTCATGACTCCCACACATATCTGCTATTTAAAATTTGATAAATCTCAGGGACTTAACTGTGCAGATCTGCTATTCACACATTCTTGTGTAAGAATAGAATCCTAAATGCATCTTTAATATCCCACATTATTCCTTCAAAAAGATTCACTGAGGATCCGCAGAAGCAATCGCTGTTAATTGATGAGTGTCATTCTGAAGTACGGGCTTCAGATTCTAAGTTGTGAGGATTTCACTTAACCACGAATTAGGATATTTATTGCGAGATAGAGTCGTCAAAAGGAAAGTTTGATTTTCAAAAGGTTGTATGATTTTCGCAATGCAATAAAATATGTTATAATTTGTAACACTATTTTTTTCTTTCCCTGCAGTTCAACTCTAAAAATTTATTATTAGGAAATATCTGGTACTGCTTTTAAGCACAAATATTACATTAATATTTAATATTTTAAAATATGAGTTACACGTTTCTTTAAGTCCATCCTCAAGAAATAAGAATTACAGACTTCTCACCGTATTTTGAAAAATAGCAAGCATTGAAGCAGGCGAAAAGCAAGGGTGACTGATTATGTAGTTTTAATGCAAGTCATAAGAATAATATTTCATATTCCATTATTTAGAAAAAAAAACTAACATATTTGCTTTTCGAAGTTCTGAAGTTCCTTCGTACAAGGTATTTACTTTACATCAGTAAAGCTGGAAAGTTGTACGAGAAATGCATTCTTTAAGAGCAACGCGCGAAAACTGAATACCTGTCTGTTCATTTGTGGCAATTGAATTTATTTATGATGCCTATTGCCCAAATAGGCATCATATATTGCCCAAATAGGAATCTCTCTGTAATATGATGCCAAATAGGCATCATATTACTGAGAGATTCCTGTTCTTGCGATTAGACATACATCCCAGTATTCGGCAATTCCATTTTCTGAGATATGGAAAACTTTTTTTGCCGCATCTATGGTATTTATTGCCTTAAATGGCAGGAATCGTACCATAATGAGTCACAGAGTATGAGATGAATAACCCTTGTTACCGTGAATGTTGTATCTGTTTTTCCTCGGACATGATATCGCCAAAACATACTCAAGAATAAATTTCGGCCCAGGCCGTTTCACTGGCTGGTGTTTTACCACCAATGAATGGTTTGTGCTTTTCATCTAAAATTTCATGTAAGGCTGCTTCATTTAGATCTTGAGTTGTTATCCTGAATCTCTTCGAATATAGAATAATGAATTTGGTTTATGTCGTTCTAGAAAGGTGATAGAACTGGCAATTTTACGTTAGATATAATTCCTGAATAGTGTGGAAATATCTGTCAAAAATCACCGCTCAAGACATAGAAATAATTAAACCGAGACAAAAGACATCAAATCTACTTAAATGTGATATGAAACTATAATGCTCATTTGGAAATTACGGAAGGATAATATTTAATGCACCAAGCACATGTCAAATGGAACAATGAGGATTTTCCGTGATGATATCAATGAAAATAAGATGCAAACGTGTAGCTTTCGTTTTTTTATTTGCAAAATAAATTTTATATATACTTATACTTTTAACGGTGCTCTGTGTTGGAAGCTTCAGATCATTTTAATTATATTGAAGCTTTTAAATAGGCTTCAAAACTAAAGAATGGAAATGGGAACACAGAGTAACGTAATCTGCAGGTACCTCATGAAATGTAAGATATAAAGAAAACTGAGAACAATTAAAGCGATCTATGTTTTACGTTCGAAAATTTATTCGCATCGGCGCCACGTTTGTAGATACAATCATATAACACTGGCGTCCGAAATTTAAAGCGTAGTTAAAAAAAGACATTTCATAATAAACGAAAGGAGGAAGAAGGGTAAATAAAGTACAGAGAGTTATGGGAATTTTTAAATACAGGAATATGAACCCAAAGTCATGTGACGTATGATTAAAATGCTAATAATTATATTTGTGAAGTTTAGAAAGAGCTGCAAATATGCGAAAGGGACATTTCTTGCAGTCATCGTGCATGCTAGTAGTAAAATGTCTTTTCATTGAATCACTATGTCAGAAAGACAACAAGTGGATATGCTTACACCTGATCGGATTATCAGATTTTGGAACTGGGCATGAAGCGGAGTATAGTTGCCAGAGGAACTGTCGGGAGTGATTCCATTGTATCCGGATTTTGGAGAAGGTAGCAGTACACGTGAGATTTTGATCGCTAACCTGTTGCTGTTTGTCTACCCATTACGACCTCTGGAGATGATAGGTATGTTTCACAAACAGTGAGACGTAACAGGTTGATGTAAGCGGGCGGAATCACTTTCGAGCTGTCTGCGACTGGTGGAAGAGCTTTATACTTCTTGCCTTGAAACGAAGGCAAGAAGTATACAAACGGCTCAACGAATAAGGACCATGTGCTGGAAAAAAATAAAGTTATCATCCCAGTCACTGTGTCAGAACAAAATGCCACAAAACTGCGGTGCACACAACGTCGTTCCATGGGCGAAATTCAAATGGCGAATCTTCTCTTATGCGATGAATCCAGGTTCACTCTTGAAAGTCAAAGCCGTCGTGTTCTCATCTGGATAAAATCTCGAGCCGTAATTCCCCCACAAGCATCCGAGGAATGCACCATTACAGAGGTTGTGACACACTTGTCTGGGATGGCATTATGTCCAACGAGCGCATAAAGCTCTATGTCTCTTAAGATGCAACCTTAACTGGTCAGAAGTACCGACAAGAATTACTCGATCAATACTTGAGTATTTTTCGGGTTGTTGTTTGTCCAGATTCCCATTTCTTCGACGGCAACCTGATTTCTCAAAGAACTTCTATTGTAGACAATTATCTGGAAAGCAAAGATATCAAATGCATGCCACTGCGAGACCATTCTGAGACCCAAACGCTTTAGTGCGCGTGTGGGATGCGTTGGGGGAAACATTTTGCAGGTCGTCAATATCCACCCAGAAGTCTTGATTAAATCCGATCTGCTCTAGTACATGAGTAGGTTTAGGTGCTACATAGTCTCCTTGTCAGCAACATGAGACATTGTACAACACTTGTATAGCTTTCCGAGTTGCTATACCCCTTAGTAAACTGTTCTACAAATCAAAAATGCCCCCAGAATATGTTTGCTGTTTTAACCGTTTTAAACTATTGGTACGTTTTCCGGGTTCATCAGATATTTATGTGATTTATGCTGCGTATTAAGTTTTCCATTGAGATTTATGTGCAAATTAAACACCCTATTTCATGGTGCTTTCTTTTTTTTTGTAATTTTAAACTTTTTGTTTATTATGCTAAATTTGGGACACCAGTGTACATGAATACCTGTGAGTCAATAAAAAATTGGGATAAACAACACACATAAAATGACCCTTCATCACGTTTAAACTACAAGTACGTTTAAATTTCATTAGCTATGTTATGTTTCTTTAAATATGAGAAAACTGGATTTTTTCACGGCGCGTGAATATTATTATACATCATCACGTGTGCAGAGAAAGTTAAATGAAACGTAACTGTTGATATCTTTATCAACCGTTACTACAAAATCCTCTACGAGCTATCAATTTAAATAAACGTTTTAGCAAAAGGACTGAAAACTTCTTTCCGTCGTACGGAAGTTTAAATGTTTCAAATGTTGATGGTATATTACTCGGGGTTCTTTTTGAGTTTAGGAGACTCCAAGGAATAATTCCTAAGGTAAGCTTTCAATATTAACCTGGTAATCTTTGAAATATATCAGGATGATGTGGGACAACCGTGATTCCTAAAGAGTTACTCAATTACTACAACCCACTCAAAATGTATCATTGGCACATTGTAGTTCCTTAGTTTTTTGCAATGTAGCATTGTTTAAAAGGATATCACTTCTACAGATGAATCTGTGGAGATACTGAACTCTATGGAACATAATAAAGTATCATTGCGGTGATATTTAAATTTTATTTAAAAATTCATTTTCGGTTTTATTGTAATAAAAAACTTAGAAAATGTTCCATTGTGATAAATTTATGGTTGCCTTCAGTTCAACGCAAAGCAGTCCTTCAAACAAGATGTAATTTACATTAAAGTGACATATGTAGTAATACGCTGTTTGATAAAAAGTTATAAATAGTTGTACATTTAGTAAAAAGAAAATACACGATGCACACAACTTTATATGGATTTGTATTCTAGAGGTTTGTCTAAAATTTTAAATCTATCGTGTTTTCAGTGGCATTAAGTGTGTTATGGGATTAAAATTAGCAGATGTCCTGTGCCTCAAGGAAAGAAAGATAATAGCATACAAACCCCAACATTTTAAACTACAATAACAATGATCTGAAGGTTCTGGAGAAATGGGTGAAAAGAAATGGTAAGGAGCATAATACTACATTTTGTAATGATAAAGTTATTTAAAAATTTAAATCGTAAACATGGATTTCAGTTTTAATCTCTGCGCAAAGGAAACATATATTAAGAAAAGATTACACAGGATTTCATTTTTGGATCCTTATGTTAAAAACATGACTTTTTTCGAACAGACTTTGTTAGCATTATAATTTACCAATATGCGTACTATATTGCGGAGAAATGTTTTCTCTCAGGTTGCGGAATTTTCATAAATGAGAAAAATTGTTCGGAATTAAAGGTAAAATCTTAACAAGGTTTCCCTCCCAAAGGATAGAACAAAAAGACAATTATGACAAATGGGCTCATATTCAAATATGTAGAAATATTTTATCTTTTTAAAACAACGTCTACGCAACGTAGGCCCTCCTTTCTACAAAAACGATACGCGTTTATATTTTTGACAGAATTTGTTCTTTCAGGAAAATGTTTGATGATGTTCCTTTTAGAATTTTAAATATGCGTTACTAGTTCTATAAGAATTAGGTATTTTAGTGATCTCTAGAAAATTATTAAACTTCATACAAATGAAATGCAGAGAATTTTCATGAAATTTAATCTGTACGCTCTAATACCACAGAGTCTTTACACGAGGTAGTTCAAATTATTTTATACGGAAGAAATAATGATATATAATAACACAAGAAACGTTTTTATTTTCTTCGTTACAGCGGTCGCTGGGATATGCTGTGAGATCGCATATGCGGTAGCGGTCCGTAGTTAAAAATTCTCCTGCATGTGGCCAATGCATCGCAAACAGCAGAATTTCTAATATAGCTAAACAAACACATTCTAGAAACTAAAGTGGAATAAGGAGTTTATGCGTATCTCTTTATAACAAACCTTTTTCAGTATTTCAATGGAGAGTAAGCATGTTTAGTGATTAGTGTTCTGGAAAATGTTTGGCTTCGTTAAGGAGCTTATGGGCCGAATAAACTATCAGTTGTAAAAATGAAATCTTCATTCGGTTCTTCTAATGTCAAGAGAATCATCAATTTCAGTGATATTTGCTGTATAACGAAGTGAATTTCTCCGTCATTTTTATCCGCGCCGGGGTTCGAACCCGGGTCCACTCATTCCGGAATAAGTTGCTCTACCAATTAAGCTACGCGGACATTTTATTCTGATTCCTATCTGCCTTTATGTCGTGTGCGTCCTTCTGGCAGGTACGTTACAGCTGGAGTCCGATGATCATATCATCGGAGTTCTAGAAATTTGGTTACATCTTTCGGTGTGAGAGTGACCCCAATTCAGACTGATATATTTTGAGGGTCGAGTCGAAATATTTGTTTTTGTTTGCAAATAATGAATTGTGTACAAATTGCAAACATTGCAGTCCTAAATCATTATGCTCTGCGGTTCACCTTTTCACACACCCTGAAATACATGAAAACTAATCACATACTGTTCAGACTACCTCCAAGATACGACGGAAAAGGTTACGGAGTAAATAACCTGATAAAAGGTTTTGGTGAAAGATTGTGTGATAAATGCATTATTAACAGTTAAATATGCTCCTTATTATAATATATTTTGCATTTATTTTACTGTAAACATTTTATACTACAGTTTTTGTAGAACTATATCGTATAGTACAAGTTACTGAAATTGATTAAATACCGCTATAGATGACAGCATATACTAAAGTAATGTGGGATACTTACTGTCACGCCATCAGTGTATACATGCGCCGTTTTTGTTGTTTTTTGGTTCTGAGTAACTCTGTTCAAGAACAGATGTAGCAGCTAAATGTCAAACTGAAAGGAATACATCACATCAAATTACATTGGTTGTCGTTGTTGAGTGTGACATCCAACGAAAATAATAGATTGTTGTTTCAGAAATCCGTAAAAATCGCCGTTTACTCTCTAAGCTGTATTTCAGAATTCCCTGATGTTTATCAGAATAACTGGCTCAGAACGTTCAATAAATATTAGAAGTTTTTGGAGAAAAGCAGCAAATTTTAAGAACATTCCAATTATGTAGTCAATGTACCAGCGTTCTATGCGGTGTTATACGTGTTATTTACAAAAGTGTTATAAAGTCCATTAGCTGTCACTGCATAACAAAATAAATTTATTTATCCACATATTGATAAGGAAAACTTCGTAATTTTTAAAACTGAATAAAATATCCTCAATGTTTCCTTATTTATAGAGAAAGAAATTTGCGGTTTTTAATGTATATAAAATAGATTATTTCAATCTATTGAGTTTATTTTTGTGAGGATTTTTCTAACACTCTGTCCTTGCCTTAGGCGAAAGGATTACTTTGGCACAATTTGTAGTCTTCCCCGAGAAGCTTCCTTTCCAAGACGTTAATGTAGTATGTCAAAAACATAAAGTACGTGAAAAACACAGTGGCTAACTCATATTGTAATAAAAGCAACATATACCAGCCACATAATTATCAGCTTGTACTCAAAACCTTTTTGAACTTCTCTTGGCCCTAATACAGCACGCATGCGTTTTGGCATAGATTACAGACGGTGTTGATGTGATTCTACGGTATTCCAGGCCTCCAGTAGCTAGTCCTTGTCACAGTAATATTCTACGTCTACGGCATTCCAGGCTTCCACTAGCTAGTCCTTTTACTGGCTCAGATTTGACGGAAGACGATTTTGCTTCTGAATCTGATTTTCTAATATATTGCACACATCCTCACTGGGGAACAGATTCGGGTTTCCTGGTAGCCAGGGAAAATGATGACTGTCGATTTTGTGCTCCCTGAACTACTAGTGAGCACATCTGGCGCGAAGATGGTAATAGTCGCTGTCATACTCTGTAAACTAACACATCTTTGTCGATTGACTGTATCATTGTTGTCCATAAATTAGTCATTAGCTGCTGAATAAAACATTACAGGGCAGACTTGATCGTCAAGAGTGTTCACATAGTCATTGTAGCACATGCGACCTTCCAGACATATCAGTGGGCGCGTTCCGTACAAAACGAACGTGTTCCACATCATATCGTGATCTCCAGAGCCTTGAATTGTGTTTTCAACACAAAATAGAGCCACTGTTTCATAGGGCTACAGGGAAAACTATCCGCCCTTTTTTATGACAGAACAAAATGTACCGCGACTCGTCAGGTCACATGCCTTTTTTCCTGCCTTACAATACCAAGTTTTGTTGTTCCTGACACCACTGCAGACGATCTTTCTGGTTCTTCATAGGAACTAGTGGTTCCTTTATATACATCCGACTGCCAGTGTAGATTATCTTTAATGTCCTGTCCATGCGGTATTGCGCTCAGAAATGAAAAGGGAACAGCCTTCATTAAAAGCTTCTGTCTGTTGCTGCACACAGAAAGTCTTGTTCCATCCTACAAATCTCAGATAACGGCTATTTCGTACCTCGCGGATTGTCACCGCGCAACAGTTACGCCTGTTAGAAAATAAATGTAGGTTTTTTTAATGGTTAAAGAACCGGCGCATCTCACCTTTTCAGAAAGCAATCAACTTTAGTGTTTTAGAAATCTTCGATCCAGCCACACGTCAACCACGGTAAGCCCTTTAACAGATCTGATGTATAAAATCCCGTTTATGCAAGATGTTGCCCAAGCTTATGTCCCATCTTCAATAAAGAATTTTTTTGTCTCCACATCTGGTGCAGGAAGGTTAATCAGCAGGAACCAAAACATCCCGTAACCAATGCGGTCTCGACACTCGTTGCGTTCTGTTTGCGGGGTTATTTAAATTCCATGATCTACCAGTATTGGATGCATCCTTCCACACTTTCATAACTGAAGGAACCTATTGGCCATGACATTCAACTTTCGTTGGTGTCTGAAGTTGGCCCACGCTTGAATGTATTAATAATGCTTTTAGATAGGGACACGCTAAAGAATAATTTCTGTTGCTATAGTTCCACCAAATTAAATCAATATTTTTATGTTCGTTGATTTTATTGCATTTACAATTTTTTTAGTCCATATTGCCTGCTTTCCCTGATTCTTTGTACTAAAAAAAGTGATTTTCTTAAACAAAAACGCCCTTCTAGCTGATCCTTTTCGTGCAAAACGTATTGATGTACACGCATTTGTTCTTCTGTTGCGAAGATTTGGTACTTAAGTGAATTCTTGACCCACCAAATTATATAAGTGCTACATTTTTGTATAAGTAGCACTTATTCCTTTTTATATAAGTGCGATTTTCATTGGAATATCTACTCAACCACTATTTTTTTTAATTATTTAGCACTGATTTCTAAAATTTGACACCGCCGAATATATACTGAATACATGAATTACGGACACAGATCGGTTTTAACTTTATTATTCGAAAAACGAATTAAAATTAAAGGTATTGCATATTTATTTTTTTATTTATTTTTTATTTTTAGGTAATTAACAGGACTTCCACACTAAATACGCCTTTCTACTAGGCTTCGAATATACAAAACAGATAAATAAAATGCATCTCCTCCACTATTGTGTAATGTATGGCGAGAATACTTAGATTTTTAAATTGTCAGTCATACACGAATGAATGAAAAGCAAGTACTTCGTTTACTTTTGCTTTTAACTTCGGTCTTTTACCAATTCCCTTCCATAAGTGATTGAATTTTATTTCAAAACTATATCCAATGCAACTGTCTCAACGGATATCTATACCATTTAGATATTGATTTGCAGAGATAAATATTTTGTGTTTTACACTGAGAAGCTTTTCCACGTTATTGTGGCTCACATCCTAAGACAAACTGGAGTATTTCGTAAAATTTATGTACGCTGCCTTCACGTGAAAGTATCGCACGTGATGTATCGTGGAAAATGAGTTTTCAGGCAGAATGAAAAATCGCTGTTTACTTTTCCGAATTGAAGGTAAGGTTTGATGTTTGGAACCTTATCATCGTCCAAAACTAAACTGCAATCAGTAAAATAAGTTCTTGGTTAAATAGAACGATTTTAGTATTGCTTTGAAGAATGCTTTTGTCGGATTTTCTACCAAAAGTTTAAGTTGTAATTCCTGGAATTCATTATTCTTATGAGACTTTCTATACAGATATAATCGATACAATCGAGCGTTCTGAAGGGATTTACCCCAAAACAGCCACTAATACAATAGGCCTGATTCCGAAATTTGGTTTATTGTGAAACCAAACGTACTTACTTCTTTAATTTTTATTCAACCATTTGGTGAAATATCTTCATTTTCCGATATCTTCTAAAGCATTTAATAGCAATCACAGACAATGAAATTTGTGCATGTAGAAGAAAACATGCTACAACCGCGATAATTTGCAAATAGCTAGACTGCGTGCTGGTATGCAAATGATTTACATTTGGTGCACGTGACCGCACACCCTGTGGTGGGGCTGGAAGCACAAACCAGCAATCTTATAAACCAGCGTATGGTCAATGCCCCATGAAAGCGAAAAGCACCGAACGACGCAAGCGAGAGTACAGAGGGACAAGAATGCCGAGTAGACTCCAGGAGCGTCGATTTACGCAAAATGCGGGCTTTCAGAGAGTCCTAATCATCTAGCTTAAAACCGCATGATGGTCGGCTCTCCGTATAGCGCGCCACGTGGATCATTCTGACCATACCGTCCAACTGTGTTGGTACCAGTGTACACGGCGGAGTGACTCCGTACGGAAGAGGAGCACCTCCGGTAGAGAGGATCGACGGATCATGCGCCAGACATGAACGGATCCTACGGGGACTCGGTCCACTATACAGGCAGATATAGCGACGCCTGTGTGCCAAAGAACCATTTCCCATTCCCCGTGGAAGAGAATCTGCGATCGCAGTGCCACTTACTTGTCCTGCTATTAACACCGGAACATCGCCGGTTCCGTGTGCAGTAATTCCAGGCCAGAGCGACGTGGAACGACACAGACTGTCAACCTGTGTGGCATAGCGATAAGTGCCACTTCGTTTTGGGGACAAGTTATCATCGTGTCCCGGTGTGTAAGTCCCTTAGTCAAGGGCACAATCCCAACTTCACTATTGAGCGCCACACTTTCCCCACTGCAGGCATTATGGTCTGGGGAGCCATTGTTTACAATAGCCAATCAGCACTAGTAGTGGTACGTGTATCATTGACGGGCCAGTGGTATTTGATAGAGATTCTACAGGTCCACGTCCTTCCATTCCTAGGTGGGATTCCAGGTGCGCTATACCAGCAGGATAATTCCTTCCGCACAAGGCTCGGGTTGCCGAGGACTGCCTAGGTCGCTTCCAAACACTTCCACGGCCAGCCCACTCCCCGGACATGTCCCCTATCGAGCATGTGGGGCACTGGGTAAAACGCTGGTTGCCGACGAGCCGCGCTATCCGGAAATTGGAGAACATTGTGCAACAATTTTAGGCCAGTCTGCCGCAGGACAACATCAGGTGTCTGTTCGCCTCCATGCCAGACCGTGTTGTTGCATGTATCGCCGCACGAAGCGGTGCGACGAGCTATTGAAGATGACTGGACTGGTTGCCACAGATCCCTCGGTAATCGTCCTGCAGCTCTCTATTTTCCACCATGCGTATCATTCATCTGTATCTTAACGTCCATAAAATTTCAGTTCAACCCAATCCTTCTTTCTTGGTGCGCAAATTTCATTGTCCGTGAGTTTCGAAAACCTTGGCATTGAATGAAATCACTAATTTCATTGCCATGTAAAAACAGATTTCTTACTAAAATAACCATTTGCCCTGAAAGACCAAATTTCAACATTCAGCAAAGGGATGATCAAAGAAACTGAAACATTGGAAAACATATTTTCTGATCACGAAAATATACCAACTATGCGATGGAAAAGCATAGGTGGATAATCTGTTCCTGATTAAGCTTTAATCTCCTGGCCTGATGAAAATTTTCGAATTTTGGAAAAAATATGTTTCATGTACAAAAATCACTTTTATTGTCCCTGGCTAAGATTTAAATTTTATCTCTCCCGGTTTAAGCCTTAATTTCACGTAAAAAAATCCAAAACAATATTATTTAAAAACGCAAATTTGATTAAATCTCATCTCAGTTATATCTAAGTGGTTTTTGCTGAATTCCTTCTAAATGCATATTGATGACAAAAATGTTTCTCATATATATATATTTATAAAAACCTTTACGTTAATTACGAAGGTGAACAACAAGAGCTTTGAAAGTTTACCTACTCGTATGATTGTTGAAGAAAAACTCATGCCCATTACTTCACCTAAGAGAAATGAACAAGTGAATCAGATATTGATGATCTTGAAGATTAGGACTTGAAATACATGCATCTACAACCTAAATTAAACCAGAAAAGGGATGGAGATGAAATTAAGTGTTAGAACTGCTCACAGCTTCTTTTAATATATATATATTTTTTTTAAAATCAAACTTACATCCTTTGGTGGACGCTACAAAAACGATTTTCGAAGAGGCATTTTTTATAAAATTGAAAATTATTAAAAACATTTAACCATTTGTCCGATTTATTGGCGTTCGAATATACACTGAGTGGCCACTATATTATGACCCCCTGAGAGTTTTAAGAAAATGAGCTATGGTTGTACGATGCTGCCGCCAGTGGGCGAGGCTAGTATAAAAATGGAAAGCGACGGGCTTCCGAAAGCAGTAGCAGTGATTTTTGGGTGACGAGATGGGTAAAAAAGGCGATTTGACGGAATTTCAACGTGGGATGCTTGTAGGAGCTCTGAGCCATGGAGCGAGTATCACCGAAACCGCCGCATTCGTGAAAGGCTCCAGAGCAGCTGTTGTTAAGGTGTTTAAAGATTGGACTGTCTGCCAAAAAATGGGTCTCTACGTGCAACGTGTGGTCGTCATCGACTAGTGACTGCTCGGGCTAAACGGAGAGTGTCCAGCCTTTAAACAGACAACAGAAAAGCAACAGTGCAGAAAATTGCAGATTATCTTACCGAGGATTCCCTCAAATGATCTCTGCACGCACTGTTCGCCGTGCACTTCATCGTATGGGATATGGCAGCCGAAGGCCTGTTCGAACACCTTTGCTGTCTACAGTTAACAAGAAAAAACATCTCCAGTTAGCACAGAAGCACAAGGATTGAACAGTCGATAATTGGAAACAAATAATTTTGTCTGATGAATCACGTTTTCAGTTGCACCACACCGATGGCCGAGTGAGAATTTGGAGGAAACAGCACAAAAGCATGGACCAGAAATGCATTGCTACAACCCTTCAAGCTAGTGGAAGCAACGTTTGGGTTTGGGGAATGTTTTCCTGGCATGCTTTGGGCTCTTTAATTCGTGTTGATCAACGTCTGACTGGCACATCATATGTAAACATTACTGCGGACCAAGTGCTTCCTGTCATGTGGATGGTTTATCGCAATGGCGACGTCTACTTTCAACAAGATAATGCGTCCTGCCATAATGTTCGTATTGGTTTTAGGAACATGTCGGTGAGTTTACTTTGCTTAGGTGGCACCCACAATCTCCAGATCTCAACCCAATTTAAATTTGTACGATAAAGTTGAACGAACCATCAGACAGCTCGAACCACAATTCTGCAATCTCACACTCGTGGAAAGTGCTATTCATCAAGCAGTGACTTCACTGGACCGAATTCGATTGCTTAGAAAACATTATCAGATATTGATCGTCATGGAAAATTGCCGATAACAAAATCAAAGTTCTGTAAAAAGAACGAAAGTTTATTTATTTACTCATTAAGTTTAATTTTTATTTTATTTTTAAATAGGTTTTTATTCAGTTTTATATTTTTAATACGAAACTTTTTTACAGTGTCCTTCAATATGCAATTCAGTCAATTACTCTTGCAACTTTATTATTTGCGAATTTTATTGCACTTTGAAGAGCTTAACTATGAATTAATTATATATAAATAACGAAATTACTCAACGTATTGCAGAAGTAAAGAGTTTATGAAATGCAAAAAAAGAAAAAAAAAAGAACGTAGGTAATACATTGCTAATGGATCAAGCTTCTGTTTCAGCCCCTCCCAAAAAAGATTACGAAAACCACTGAATAAAGAACAAAAAATTAGAAGCACAGATAGATTTTAACTGACTGATCAAGCAAAGGTTATGAGAGCACAGAAACAAACAATCAGATAAGTTTTCCCTCTATTCCATTGGTCAACTGTCCTGCTCCTAGTTCTGATGGGAGAAAGAGGCGGGTGGGGGTCTTTGCTTTTAACGCCGTTCGCTGCCGGCGATCTTATATCGTGCTGAGTGAAATACAGCACGCTGGAAACCTATGTGGCCGGTTTGACAACAGGACCCCCAAGAGCTGTGTAGTGTAGGAGGCAGGAATGACACGCTGTTGGCACCGTGCTACTTGGTTTGTAGCACAAAAGACGATCGCGTTGGTACGCAGCAGAACCAAGCTGTTATTCCCGTGTGTTAACCGACACCACCGACCAAATAACGAACAAGAGCCTTGATTACGGCCCGTCTAAAAATCAGATTTTGGGCTGCAGCAAATCATATGCATGCACTTTCATGCTTTCAGCTACAAGAAACAATGCGAATCTGAATTCAAAATGTTTTAGTGTGCTGCAGAACAGCAGCACGTAGTCACCGGCCGCCACTGCGGACCAAATGGTAAGTGGCAAGTCTTATGTGGACGCCCGTAAATTGCCACGGCTTTCTTGCCCAGCGCAATCGCCTAATTTGTAGCCCATTGAGCAAGTGCGGGATATGAACTCTCGACGTTTAACCCATCAGGCTCCTTTGTCGATATCCCAATATGAACTTTGAGTTGGGATCGAGATCTACTACTTTCTTTGCTTCCGTTCTACCACGGTAGCGATCAAGTTTCGTTGAAATTTAAACTATCCCACGCAATCCAAAACCTTTTGTGACTCATTTGCCTTCGCTGAGTGCTGTTTATAGACTGCTACCCTAGAGTGCACAACCCTTTTCAAAGCTGCTGTCACGACAATGATTAGCCATTACCTTTTTTCTTCTAATTGTACCTCGAAGCAACTGAGATTTTGGCATAGAATACAGAGTGGGGCCATGTGGCGCCCCCACCCCGAAAATGAATACAGATTGCAGGCGTATACTTCAGGTAAAATATAATTAAGCAATTAACATTGCTTTCTTTCAGTAAATTAAGTTGAAATAGCTCTACGATGCATAAAAGATACTGCAGACTCTGTCGTGAACCACTGCGGAAAAAAACTATTCCCCCACGATGATATAAAGACATATCGCAAACACATGAAAGTTCCAATGTGAACAAACGGGGAGTTTCTTTTAATATTACGATTCCACTTTGTTTTTGCCGTTGGATGTGCGAAATCTAAATCTTCCCATTTAACATTTAGTCCGGTTGTCAGAGAACCCCTCCCCCTGTAATCTCGGACGTGGGCCTAATTTATGGACAGCCCCTTAAATTTAACACTAGATACATCTCCAACGAGTTATCTTCAGCATTTTTTAACAGTGAGTTAAATGCTCATTATCAAAGTACTTATTTATAATCCAACTTTCCAATATAAAGCTGTACAGGATGTTCAACTTTCCAATATAAAGCTGTACAGGATGTTCAACTTTCCAATATAAAGCTGTACAGGATGTTCAACTTTCCAATATAAAGCTGTACAGGATGTTCAACTTTCCAATATAAAGCTGTACATGATTTTACAACTTTCCGATATAGACCCGGAAATGTATTTCTTTCGTTCTGTCCTGTTTTCTAGCGTGATTATACACCTCTGAACAAAAACAAAATTCGTAGCGTAACTCAACAACTTCCTTAAGTGGTTCCTATTTGCAGGTTGAAATATGTAAAGCAGTATTTTAAATAATTTTCAGTTGGAAATATAAAAGGAACTAACGTGCCTAGTAGTCTGCAGATGAACGTATTAACATTTAGGACAGCCACTAAATAGTTTCTCACAGAAGATCTCAGTGTTCTTTGTACTTAATTTGAGCTTTTAGTAGATTCTTCGAGTCACAGAGAAACAAGTTTATCTGCAATTTAACAGATAATGGAAGAACACTGTGTACTCATCAGAACTGTACTCAAAAAATAATATCAGGAATATAATGTCGTACATACGGAATAGCGCCATTCTCATTGGATTTGATAAATTCTTAATGTGTTTCTATCATCAACATTCCTTGGATCCAAAAGGCAGCTAATTTTATTTATGGGTTTAAAAATCACATTAAAATGAAAGGTTTTGAAGAATTTCGAAATTTTGAAGACAAGGTCACGGGAAAATGACACAATGGCAAATTTCTCTCTTAATGGGGGCATCACAGGAGTTCACGTAGAGATAGGCTTGGGTTTCCGGAATTTTGTTTGAGCCTTGTCTATAGTGGAAGGGTTATATTCTCACTGTACTGCAACACGTTTAAGAAAATCAAGTTCTTTGTCAAATAGTCTTCGTCCAAAAATATACGTACCGCGCAATATACTTAACTGTAAAAAAGACTGAGTTTTGTGGCCAAGTGTAACTGGACTTGGCCTGTGAAGGAGAGAAGAAAGAGAAAGACTTCCGATAAATTGTAGTTACGAGAGGTTCATTTGAGTATGTAACCGTCAAGGAACGGTAGGCAACCATTGTTTTCAGTCACCTAGCTGAACTAAATATGACGGTCAATGAATTTATAAGTTTGACTAAATTTGGAATTTCAGAATTTTTTTCCATTTCACAGAATGAAAGTATCGAATGAATGAAGAATGAATGAAAAATTTAAAAAATATATATTTAATGAAAAATATTTCCATGAATAAAAAATAAGATTTTACAAAAATGGAAAAGTGTTTTTTTTTTTTTTAATGGTTGCACTCTGCGTTCTTTGGGTGAATTATAGGTCTTAGGGCATCAATTGCACGCACATCATACCCTGAAACTCGGCAATCCTGTTTCAACTAGCAGAACATTTTTTTGGGGTGAATTCCAGATAAAATATTTTGAAACTTCTGGAGACAAAAAGTTTTCTCAAATGTATCCTTTCGGCAAAGAAGGCTGTTAATGTTGTGTTACGTGGTTGAGCAGCTCTTTCATGGGCGTTATCAAACATGAAATAGGCTCGTTGTCCATTTCTTGCATGAGCACAGATATGGGCAATTTTTACACAGCAATTCTTAATTGAGAAATTTATAATACGCCAAAGCGCTTCATTACTGCTGAAAAATCTTCTTCTTAAATATTGTGTAATCTCCTCGGTTGTCGTATTTTAACTTCCAAGTCGAAATTTTACGATAACGCTACTGCTGTTAACGTATTTAAAAATGCATCCAATGTATTTGATTGAAGTCCATTATGTGCAATGTGATTACCCCTGCTGCTACTTTTATCTAATGTACAGAACATTGTCCTTGCATTGCAGATATATGATTTCTGCGCACAGTACACAGTCTTTTTATACTTGAAAAATGGTTTATTTGATCATCGCTAAAATATATTATAGATACATTTGCGATTTGTACAGCTGCGTAGTGAACAGGATTTGTAAAAATAGCGCACTGCTTGCAAATTTATTTACGCAAAATATAAGTCAGTAAAAAAACCCTGTTTCTCAGATCGCGTAACAGGTGTTTGAGAAGGTATATTGAAAACATTTTGTCCAACGATTATTTGAATTTCATATATCTATGAGAATCTAATAATTATCTTATCTGTTAAAATTTATTCTTAAGAAATAAACTCCTTTTCCGTTCTTTCTGAGACACCTATAATGGCATTTCGTTTATTTTGTCCTTCAATTTTTTTCTATATCCCTTTCTTTTTATTTCAAAAGTACCTGTAGATCAATTCAGAAACAAGAAGCGATGAGAAACTCGTAGCAGTTATTTGCTTAAATACAAAAACATGTGATCCAGCTTCATTCAAACGCTTTCACGATGAACAATACAGGCCGCCAGGTGGCACAGTGGTCTAAGCGACGGCTTCTGATTATTCATCCGGAAGGAGTCCGGGTTCGAATCCCGTTGAGGCATGGATGTTGTAGTTTGTTTTACGGCACTGGCTCTCTCCTTTTGCTCGAAGCAGTGCCCCGAAATTAGAGACAGGCAACTGCCTATAGCCCATTGAGTTGCTCACGGTGGCCGTTAAACCTTCAATTAAAAAAAGTGGAAGAAGAAGAGAAACGTTCCGAACACATAAAATGTCAGGAAAAACCCATCTTCAATATTTTCCGATGCGGTTTCATTTTGTTCATATTACATATCGAAATTAATTTCAGTAGTTTTCTATTTGCCCTCTATAATTTCCGAAAATTTAATAATATCGTTTTCATACTCTAAGCAGCGGTGCCCATTTGGTGGTTCGCGAAGCTGTTCGAAGGTGGTTGCGGTAAAAATTCTGCAAGGTGTCTCCATGAATTACATTAAAATCGTTTTTAAAATCACAAGAAAGATACTTTTTGTTGCCATTTTCAACTGCTTACGTGTGCGAAGGGAGCTGTCTTTACCTTCACTTCGCTGAAGTCAATATATATATATATATTTTTTATTGGAGGTTTAACGACCACCGTGAGCAACTCAATGGGCTATAAGCAGTCTCCCGTCCCTAATTTAGGGTCACTGGTTCCAGGGAAGGGAGAGAGCCAGTGCCAAGAAAAACACAACATCCATGCTTCACCGGGATTCGAACCCGGACCCCTTTCGGACGAATGATCAGAGGCCATCGCTTAGACCACTGCGCCACCGGGGCGGCAGTCAATATATCGAAACCAACTTAATGTAAAACCAGATCTGAGACTATGTCGATATTCGGACGAATCTAATTTTGAAGAATTTTGTTCTACTAAACAAGCCCAGAAAAACTGTTAAATTTGTGATTTAATTTAATGCGTAAGTATTGATGCCATTATAAATATTTTGCTATATTTATTTGACACCATTATAAATAGTTGAAAATTTCTTTAAGGAATTTTTCTACTTATTTTTAGGTTATTAGCCAGTAATTTACATTTCATAATACAGTAAGTATAATTTTTGATGATAAAATCCTTTTAGTTTTACAAAACATATATTACTGAAATAATTTTTTATAATGAAGCTATAGGAATTCCTATAAAAAAGGTAATATCAGTGAAAGAAAACATATGCACTGGAGGCATTTAAGAACATATGTTAAAACTGTTTTATTACTTTTTTTTTTTTTTTAAGTTTAACGACCACCGTGAGCAACTCAATGGGCTATAAGCAGTCGCCCGTCCCTAATTTAGGGTCACTGGTTCCAGGGAAGAGCCAGTGCCGTAAAACAAACACAACATCCATGCCTGACGGGATTCGAACCCGGACCCCTTACGGACGAATGATCAGAGGCCAGCGCCTTAGACCACTGCCTTCAAAATAAACCTTTATTAGTCTAAAAGCAAGCGTATATGTGATACGCTTCTCAGTCATATGAGACTGTTTTAAAAGAGACGAGGCCAAGAAGTCTCAACACGAAAAGAAAGGGAGGAAGGAAAACTGGTAACATCAGAACAAAAATTAAAAATATATACAGATAAAAAAGGAACACAGGAAAACAAAAAACGAAAAACACACACATTACAAAACCCAAAACTCCCAGAGTGAGGGAAGAAAAACATATTCCAAAAACTATATGTACATAGCAGCGCGTAAACACAAAGGTGACAGGTAAAAAACACAACAACAATACAACACAACACAAATTGACTGGACATTGCAAGACAGCGACAGGAGTGAACAAAACTGTACTTCTGAAAACGATGCAGCAGCGGCCAAAACATTAGGTACAAGAAGAACATAAAAAACAAAAAACCGTGCACATAAAGAGTGGGGTGTTAACCAAATCCGCTATAACTAAAAACGAAATACGAAGTGACGCATGTAAGTCAGGAGGAACACTGTACAGAAGAATACATGATAATAAGGGGAAAACCGCTGCATCACACAAAATAAATGTGGCGCCAAAAACAGGCAACACGAGGTTCACAGTGAAAAAATCGCACTGAATTCAAATTTCATACTCAAAACAAGAAGACGCGCGTTGACAAACCCCAGAAGCCGACGTGGCGCTATAGAGAGAATCACGCGGAAACAAGATCGCATAGCATCATAACACATTGAAAACAACACAAAGTAGCATTGGTCCAAAGTCGTGCACGGCAAACAGAAGGCTGTGCCGAGAAAAAGTACAATATTACTAGGAAAAACCCGGACAGGAGAAGCACGAAGCAAGAAGTAGAATCTCTAGCTTGGAGTGCAAAGAAACACAAAAACGAAAACACAAAAAGTGCACTTAAAACATAATCAAAGACAAAACTGCCTCAACTGACTACTTCACTACACATGTAGGCACATACAGTCTAGTAAAACACAAGAGGCACAGTAAAAAAAAGTACAAGGCGAAATAGTTAAGCGTTCACCAACTACTTGGGTAAACGTAACCCAATAGACAAACAAGTGAACATGAAACACAAGGCATGAGGAAAAAAATGCTCCCTAAACTGGCGTGGAGCCAACTGAAACACGAAAGTAGAACATACACAAACAAGTAAAAAACAAGATTATCACATTAGCAGTATAGGTAAAATACAATCACAGCATTAAAAAAACTCACACAGGAGCAGAGCGAGTAATGAGCAGCCGCCATCCGGAACAACTCAAACACAACACGTGCAAAAAGCAAGAGCAATTACAAAAAACACGGTAATACCAGCCATTAAGGAAACACAGTACAAAAAAGAAGATCAGGAACAACAACAAACAAACAAGCACGAAAGAAACACAACACACCAAAAAATTTTTGCAAAACTAGACAACACAGACTAGCCCAACGGAAAACAACAACACCCAACAAGCATCACACTAATACCAAACAATAACAGTGATCACAAACAATTGGTGGCCAACCAGTACAACAAAACACCCATCAACAAGAAATGCGGTCGACCAACAACTGTGGCCGACGAAAACATAGAAAGCAAGCACACAATATTGCATAGGACAAACAACTCAACAAAAATACTGGAGACACAAAAATACAATAAACCGATTGCACAGCACCACCAAGAACCAGGAAAAAAATACAACACAGAACACAGAAACACAAATGCCCAAGTGACTCCGACAGAAAAAAGTCAAAGCAACTAGCTGTAAAAGATCCAATCACAGCGCAAAACGACAAGAAAATTCAGACAAAAAGAGGCCGAGGCCGCTATTAAGAGGAAAAGTATAAAAAAGCACTATCCAAGAAAAGAATAAGAATACTGACCAGTAGAATGAGCTAACAAAGCACAGAGGAAAAAACAACAAAAAGACCGGAATCTCAAGGAAGCAAAACAGTACAACATTACCAAAGTGCCATCATAAAAACAAGAAAAAGAAAAACGGCAAAAAAAAAGGAAAAACAACAGGATTAGAAGAAAAGAATGAATACAAGGCAAAAAAAAAACCTGCAGCTCAATCAAAAACAGAACAAGACAACAACCCGGAAAAGCAAAAACAAACAAAGTGAAGAAACCAGTACACCATAACAAAAACAAGAAAAACAACTGATCAAACGAATTGAATCAACCCATGCTCAA
Source organism: Macrothele yani (assembly GCA_039090855.1). Classification (NCBI taxonomy): domain Eukaryota; kingdom Metazoa; phylum Arthropoda; class Arachnida; order Araneae; family Macrothelidae; genus Macrothele; species Macrothele yani. Next base: position 267,048 of record JAYWMT010000256.1, read on the forward strand.
CCCGAAACCAGGGGAAGTGGGGGGACCAGATCGAGAAGAAAGCAGGAACTGACTGCCGGGCCAGAGCTACCTCGTACTCAAGTTGGATGACGGACTTGATCGAGGAACGAAACCTACGGCACAGAAAACTCGCAGGATGATATCGACGAAGAGCAGGCCGATCAACACTGTATGATAGTATAAATAAATAGTCAGCTTTGGCCTGCAAAGTTGGAAAACGCGCAAACTGGATTGTCAGAACAGCAGCGGAAGGATGATGACGGCGAAGAAAATAGTAATGGTGAAGCAGAGTGAAAAGGAAGGACAGACCTTGGAGAGAAGATCAAGCATCAATGAAAAAAGAGGCTGTAAAACTAAACAGGAGCTCATGAATATGATGAACATCACCGAGCGTTGAACAGAAAAACACAAGGGAGAAGACAGGCGACCAAAACGATGAAGAGTTCGTGGTGTGAGCAAGCGGCGATGAAGATGTGCAGCCAATGAATATCAGTTGCTTTTGGGGAAGCCAGAGAAATGTGTGAATCGACCCAAGTGTCTGAGAGGTTTAATCAGGAGGCACAAAAGGAATAGCGAGAGGTGTCGAAAATAAGTAAGAAAGTGGCGGTACAAGAGTTTTGCAGTAACTTGATGCACCAGAAAGGGAATATCATTCAAATAAACCAGAAAAGGAAGGCAAGGGGACGCCGAAGAAGAAACAATTAACCCAAAAGAATTCACGAGGGACGGGTAAAGGCGTTGAAGCTGAAAATGAAGCAACCGGAGTTGGGCGCGATGTAAGGGAGTGCAAAGCAGAAAGAGGGGGTCGATTTGGGAAAGAGACTTCCAGCGGAGAGAAGCATCTACAAGTTGGGATACTCTGTACCACGCCACTGGCGAACCAGGTGGAGAAGCACAAGTACGGTGAAGAGGGAGAACGGAGTGCAGAAGAGTAAAAGAGAGGTTCCGGCAAGCAGATCATTAGTTGAGGTAGGTGGGGAGGCGGACGGGAACATAAGGAATGCCAGAGGGAAAAACGGTGCGATAAGTATCGGGAAAGTGATCTGAAATGAGGGGGAACAGATCCATACGGAGGAAAGTAGCGAGAGTGAGAAACGGACTGGCGAGGGAAAAGTAAAGTATCAACCATAGTAAGCGATGAAATCTGAGGATGAGAAAAAGAACGGAGAAAAGGTCTGAAGATGAATAGGCATTAGATTTTTGAAAACATCTGGGAGGGCAAGACCTCCAAAGGACAGAGGGAAGGACGGAGAGTAGAACGATGAACACAGTGAACTTTATTCCAGATGAAATCAGGTAATCAAACGTTGAGCGGATTGGAGAAAAATGGGCGAGGGAAAATAAGCAAACCACGAATGTGTCAAAATGGGAAGCGAAGAAAGGAAGAAGAACCAGATGTGCTCTGCTAAAAAAGGACAAAAAAGTTTTCGAAACCGGCAAAAAAGGAGCAAGACGGCGATTGCGCCGCTGAACCAAAGGAATCCATGTGGCATCAGCAACAACCACGGGATTTCCAACGTACACACCAAGAAGTTTAATGACCGAGGATGACCAACGGGCACCCCAAGGGCGATCACCGTGTGCCACCCACGATCCGGCCCACAGACCGACAGATTTAGACATATTAAGTTCGGAACCGGAAAT